>UELX01000983.1:0-54605 GCA_900480035.1 Eupelmus urozonus
AAAAAATCAGCTGATTTGTCACCTGATTTATCATCTGATTTATCACCTGATTTATCATTCCAAAATATCAGGTGACCATTTAATTTTTGAAAAAGGGTCTGTGTATATAGGAATATTTCAAAACACGATTTTAAAGTTATATGAAGCCGGTTTGCATAAAGCTAGTGTCAACAGATTAAATGTATATAATTATAATATTGGTATTGAAGAAAAAGAAAAAAATAACAATACTATTTTATTAATGATAATAAAATCGATTTTAGTGATAGGATATTCCGGATCAATTTTTATTTTTTTCATTGAAAAAATTGTTAAGAAGTTTCAAAATATTCTGTCATGTAAATTAAATATAAATGTAGAAAAAGTTTGAAAAGTTTAAAAATATTATAATTTCTTACTTAATTTTTTAATCTAGAAAACAAACAAACATATATGTATGTAAGGAGTGTTAAAGTGTGTCAGTAATAAATATTTTGTTTCACAAAGGTATCAAGTCGATATTTCTTGAATTTATATGTTAATTAATCTCAGTTATTTTTATTTTCTTATTATTTTATTATTTTATACTGATATAAATTTTAATCTAATATATATTTTAATCATACCGAAAGATGTTATAATGCTCTAAGTTATAGATAATAATGCGATGGATACAGTTTATCTATCCATTGTCAGTTAGATTTCCTATAGTATTAAGGGGCAGGACTGACAAGGAGGAGCCTGCGAGGGTTTTTGACAAGGTTTTGAGGATCGAATTATAACACGTAAAAAAGAACTGTACCCATAATACCGTCAAATAGGTCTTTCTTTTCGAGGTATAAGATTTTTAATTTCAAATATACATTTTTTTTAAATCATGCTTTTTTTATCGACAATCACATTGTAAATATTTGTGCTATAGAAATCAGAGAAATAGATAATAAAACTAATCGCAAATATCTTCATTGTAAGTTCAAGTCCGTTAAAAAATATTGTTTCTTCTGAAAGTTATAAACAATCACTAAGAAACACTAAATTTCTTCGAAAATAATCTTTAAAATAAAAGACCAACCTTTAATCTTTTTTACGCCAAACTCGTAAGTATTTTCATGTTAAGTGTGTTAGTGTTTCTATTTCAGTTATTTCTGTTTTCTTATGATCTTAAGATTTTATACCAATAAAACGTTAATAATTAATTAATTTAATAATATCAAACGTTTGCTATATAGATTATTATATCTTTAAAATTTTTCATTTTATTCTTCTCCACTTTACTATACCAGTAAAAATACACACCCAATAGAATAATATGAAATAGCATTGAATACAATAACTAAAAAACTTACCATATGAAAAAATAAAACGAAATAAAATTATTGAGGAATTAGTGGACAGTAGAAACACAGTTGTATGAATAAAATTACGTTTATTTTTGGAATAATTTACACAGTTTATTATAGAGAAAAATTATGAACCTATACCTAAATTAAAAAATTAAATAAACTGTATTTTTTAAAAAGAACTATACTTCGTAGATGACCCCGGTTCTATCGATGAAAACATAAGATATTAAAATTAGGTTATGTAAATTTAAAGTTCTTATAAATTTGTTATAATCATGAAAATTGTAGATCGTTTTCTATTATTACCATTATATTCAATAATAATTTAATCATAATTTAAATTTAATTCATCTACATCTAATGGTTCGAACTGTTCATCAGGCTCATAAACGTTTATAGCAAGTATATTATAAATTGGTTTAAGATATGACGCAGATGGACCAACAATCTGCATACGAATATTACATAATTTTTGGAAATATTTTGCTTTCAACTTTGCTCGCTGTTCAAGTGTTAGTCCCTGCAAAAATTATTTCAATATCAGATTTGTAAACTTGACAATTTTTCAGATATGTTCTTTTTAAATTAATATTCTTTAAAAACCATTAAAAAGTCTGCTGTCACTCCAAGAGCCGTTTCAGCTGCTGAATCTTTTAAACGACATCCAACTAAATAACCCGTATCATCTTTAAGGGTGATTAAGACATTTAAGCTAGTTGTATTTATGGGTTTTTTAATTCCACTGCCAAATGGACATTCTAAATTCATACAGGAATCGTTATCTTCTAATACTATTCGTTTACATTTTGCACTGTGAATTCATGAAACGTTTAATTATAATTATATTTTACTATACTTCTCATTATTATTAAATGTAGTTAACTCATTGTCATTAAATTAAAAAAAAATCTTTAATTTTTCTATAAATTACGTACCATCTGGCACTAATAAGAGTTGGATCATTGCTATCGAGATTCATTTCATCAACTACGGCAATTAGCACTACTAATAGTTGTAATCTATCATCAGAAGGATTTGTTGTTGCACAATTCAAAATTTTTGTAATATCTCGAATAGTCATCTGCTTTGTAATTGAGTTAGCTAAAAAATATAATATTAAATATGAACGATTTTCTACATTTTTTCTAATTCGATTTCACTAATAATTATAGTTGTTTCTATTTATATTTTATTTTAAAAGAATTAAAAGTATCTTGTATATCAAAGCTAGAAAATTAATGTTTTTATTCAAGTATATTGCATTAACATAAGATCAAGAAAGTTCACTAGCTCATAATGCATAATTTGTAACAGATACATTGAACTTTACGATTTTTGTAAATAAGAACAAAAGCTAATACAACTTTTTGCTTATTAGCAAAATAAATTGTTGGAAAATTGATCGGTTCGTGGGCAATTTCCCAATATATGTGTTATAGAATTTCCCATATACGACGTAAAAAATCTTCCATATGGTATATGGTATGAATTTGCCTATATTTAAGACATGATTTAAAATATTTAAACTTGTTCATTTTAATAAAATTGTACTTATTGTAGATAAATTAATAAATTATAAAATAACTTTTAATTTAATTAATTTTGATATAAATAAAAAACATAAAAAGAAATTACGATTCGGAATTGCAAAAGGAGATAACGGAACAATATCTGGTTTATTTTGGAAGAGAAGCCTGATCTCCTTAGTTTCTGAAATATCTGGATTTTCTGTAATAATAGTTTTTCTAACTAAAAATTAAAATAAACAATTATTTATGATATCAAAAAGATCGATTACTAATAAATATTGCTATTTTGAAAAATTTTTAACATGCCTATAGTTAAGGATGACTTTTTCATTCTTTCGTTATAAGCGACTTGAGCATCTGCTAGAAATAAAACTGTTTGTTTCGGTTCCCATTTATCGGCCAATTTTATCCATTCGCTATCCCAGAGTGTCAACGATACCGTTTGTTCGGTCGACGCATCGCCAACTTCAAATTCGCGTATTTTCGTAAGCTCTCCCATACGCGTAACTATTTCACGAGTTTGGCTTACCTGAGTTAAAAGAAAGTTAATGTTCTTCGTGTTTAACTTTGAATTCCGTACAAATAAAAGAAATATAAAAAAAATACATACAAAAGTGACGACGACAATGACATCAACGAACTGATTTCTAAGTGATTCGGAATTTACCAAAATGTACTTTAAATCACAAATTCCAGCTGGATTTTTAGTTGGCACGCGTAGCAATTCTTGATAACGCACAGTGGCTGGACTGCTGTGCATTTGTATTCGTGATGAACTCTGATTCAAAGTGAGAGTGTAGGGGCTAGTCACGGTGGGTACGTAAATCTCGTTTGGATCATCGATCTTACGTTCTGATATTTTAGCATTGATGACTTCAACTAAATAAATATTCAATTTATTAAAGGGATTTTAGGAATGATATAACAAGTACTCTGACTTATATTTTTAATCTATCGGTATTTTGATTAAAGGCAGCTTTCCAACTTACCGACGCTTCCAATACCAAAAGTCGTGAATAATTTATTAATGAATTCGACGGTGCCCCAAACTGCTGCATTTATGAAGTCGTTGACTGAATCTCTAAGAGTGAAATTCCAAACTGCCCTTGATCCAACATTATCTATAATATATATAGAACTTACATCTATTTTCTTACGAGATGCTTTTTAAAAGAAAAATTACTTTATGCAATTTGATAGATTGCTTCGAGAATAGTTTAAAACAGAATTTATGCTTCATAAGGCTATATCAATAAATTCTATGAATAAAAGTAAATAAATTAAAAATTTGTTTTTACGCTGTAAATAGAATAAAATATTCGTCTGTATATAACTATTAAATATGAATTAACTATAATATACAATGTCGATATTACGACAATATTGTAAAAATACTAAAAATGAATTGCATTTAAAAAAAATATAATAAATTAAAGAATTTTTATAACAGTATTTATTAACGAATCAGTAATAACAATAATAGAAAAAGGAAAGTCAAAAACTTACACCTCGTTCTCGTTGGATCGATTATTTTCGAATTTTGACTTCGTATAATGACGCCGATGATTATAGTATTTTGCATTTGCGCTTCAAGAGAACATATCGGTTGCCGAGAAATATTTGCCATTGTTAATCTACTTTTAATATATTCTTTTAAAGGCAAAGTGCTCCTAAAAAAACTTTATATCACTAGCGGTAAAAGTTTATATAGCTTACTTAAACACAAAGTCTTGTTTGAAATTCTGCCAACGAAGTACTCGCAACCGTCGTTTTATGGAACATTTTTTCAAATTACTCGACCAACGGTGGTTGGTTGCAGCCCAGCAGCTAAATTTCCTTTAGGTGTGTTTGAATGTTAAAATTGTAATAGAAGGTTTGTTCATGCATAAAATGATTTAAAAAACACATAAAGTTTTAAATGAATTTATATATTTTAAATTCTTTATTATTTTACATTTTTTTTCAATTTATTATACATACGAATACTTTGCATGATTTAATTAACCTTTTAAAAAATATTTTTATTATTAATATTTTCATAATACAAAATCATTTTTGTTCGATACATTAAAACTTACAATTAAATTTTGTTCGAATGGAAAATATTTATTTGAATTTTACGTAAATAAATCACTTATATCTAGAAATAAGAATCATCAAATTTGATAAAATATCAAAAATACCTCATTATTCAAACTATCAATTATCATGATATCAAATTTAATTAAAACGCGTCTCGGACGATAAAAATATCAAAAATACTAATAATCATTTTTACGTTAAAACGAATTACCCGAATAAAATAGAATGAAAGTAGCCCCCGAATCAATAGTATTTATTAAGTAAGGCACAAATTGTTCGCTAAAGTAATACTGCCGTCGTTTATTGTTAACCTAAAAACAATTAGTATCTACACACCGTAGTAACGATTAAATCACAATGCGTTTCTGCGGCTCGCCGTGTAAACACAACATATTTGTCATTTGCGCACCTAAAAAATTGAATTAATTCACTCGCCTTTATCCTTCGCGCGTAAAGAAGCCTCGATGCAATCCGTCGATTGTGAATTATGCACCTACTGGATCGACGGTTCCTGATCGAAAGCTCTACCGGACAGTTTAAAGCTGTATTTTTGCTATTGGTATTTTTGGAAGAAATATTTTTCAGAACTGTTTATGAAGAAGTAGCTAAATGAACTTTGTAAAAAACACTCGTTACTTGCATAGAATATGTATGTACACAATATGATTCTAAAAATTGCTTTTTAATTTATATATAAAAGAAAAAAAATTCTTTTAAAAAACTAGAGATATAAAAATTAAGTACCGGCTTTAAGAAAATGCAATTTCGTTCCTGAGTTAAATATACATTTGTACACAATCAAATGTACAGAATTGTGATAAAGCATGGCAATTTAACATGATAAATGTTTTTCACAAAATTCTTTTTCTAACACTCATAAATATTAAAAAATTTTCTCCCAAGGTGAAAAGGGCAACAGCACCGTCGCAACAAGATAATATTTCACAGAGATACATTATATAAAATTCACGTAAAATAAATTTTGTGAGACCACCAGTCAGCTGTATAAAACTTCTATAAATCTCTTTAAAATGATTTGCAATCCAGTAATTCCATCTAAAAAGAACTAAAACCCCTTATTCGATGATATATATTTTAAAAAGTGCTTATGAGGCCAGTTACGAGTACACCCTGAGCTTGCAAAAATCTATTAACTTTCAAAGCACTTCTCATCTCTGTTATACACTCTTGCTGCGACGGTGCGCAGCATCTACATAGCTCCCGTCAAATGCCATGCAGCTCTATTATCGGCTCATCGCCACATCCCGTGACGCGTTCGAACGCTTTCGGCGTTCGTATTCAAAGTAAACCCATCTTCATCGAGCTTTCCACCCTCTCAGACGGGTGTCTCGGGGTTCTCCCAGTCCTGGGCATTCTGCCTGGACAGCGAGCGTCCACCGTTCGACGAGCTCACCGATTCGTGCACCACCAAGCCAATAGAATCGACGTAATCATGCTGAATCGCCTCGAGACTGCTGGCGTGATGCGGATGATTATCGCCGCCTCTGTGCAGGCTCTTGAGCGCCGCCGGATCGACGGGCGACATCGAGTCGCTGCTGTCGTCCTCGGGACTGGCGCCTTTAAAGACGCTATCGGAGTTGGAATGCGAGGGGCTGGAGAGTTCGGAAACTAGCGGCGTCGATTCGCCGTCGCTCTCCTCGCCCAGACTCGCCACAGCTGTCTCTCCCTGCTGCAGTTGTTGGGACGATTTGCCACCACTGAGCAGCCTTTCCTTCAGCTTGCTTAATTTGCTGAGGCCTCCGCTGCTGCCCGAAGTGCTGACGATCGGCACGGGAATGGAAATGGTGATCTCCTCGCTGAGGGACGAGGTGGAATTGCGCGACCTCAGCGACTTGGACCTCGACGAGCTGCCGGCGGCGGCTATGTCCCCGCCGCTGCCGTAGTCGTCGGTGGACTTGGATCTGGACGCTGGTCGAGGCGAGGCCGGCGGAGAGGAGACCAAAAGCGAAGACGGCCTGCGCACCGTCACAGTTGGAGCCTTGCCTTTTTGCGTGTGGACCGCCGAGGTCGGCGGTGTCCTGTAGTGGTTGGTCGAGCAGCTTGATACGACGCTGCAGCGCGAGCTTATGCTGCGCTGAGAGCTGGTACGGTGGATTGGCGGCATGCTCAACGAGTCCAACGAGCTGTCGGTGCTGCTGTCGTCGCCGGGCTCGTCGGATACGGGCACCCAGTGGAGCAGTGGGTTGGACTGGAGGATCACGTAGTCGGTGTCCTGGCTGACGCTGGAGGCTCTCGAGCGGACCCGGTGATCGCCACCTGCAAACAAATGCTCTACAGTGATGCATTATTTGAGTTTGGTGGTGTGGTAAGGAGAGTGAGGAGTTTTTTTTTTTTTTTGATTGGATGAATTTAAGGATATACTTACGCAGGGGGCGTGCAATCAAGCGGTATAGACACTGCATGCATAGTGCAACTTTGAGCGGAGGTGTACGAGAGATTTTATGAAATAGATTGGTAGCGGAAGTTCTTAGCGTTCTACTAACGGTGTTAATCACTTTATAAATTACGTTATCAAACATAAAGTTCTTTTTTTCTGAGTCATAGTAAAGCATTTTAGAAAAGGTTTTATTAGTTTTGTTCTTATAGATTTAGACGTTCTATTGTGTAATCAAAACATTTATAACTTGATTTTATAAAAAAAATTTTCATAAATAAATAAGCATATAGAAGAATATACGTTAATATTTTGCTAATTTTAACTAATAAAACCCTGATAAATACGCACAAGAGAATAAAAGAAATTTTTGATGGCCATGCTATTAAAGACATAAATTAATCAATGTACAAAATACTTGAAAGTAGGAGGAAGTAACTTTTGAAAAATAGAAGAAAAAGTCTAACTACACCGACTACGCTAAGTCCGCTGCCTTCAATAGACCTGCCCTGACATCCGCCGCAGCTCGGATCACTGGATTGTAAAGACGTGAAGTAAAAATTTTTATTTTGTTACGAATTATACTTTATAGCTTTACAAAAAATCTACATAAAAATTATAGTAATAAACTCGTGAATCTGTTTTAATTTATTTTTAAAGTAATACTTTATTGCCATTTATAGTAATAATATTTATAATATAATACTTCGTTTCATTGGCGGTATTCATCACGCTCGCGTGTTTGTGTTACAAAACACTTCGTCGCTTTATATATCATCGACGGAAAAGAAATGTATAAGTCACTCGAAATCATATATACGAACAGTGTAAAGGCGTGCCAAGTATGCAAAGTTTTGACTCTATATAACATCCAATATGGATAAATCATTCAAAAAAACCAATCAATCACTCTCTAAAGTCTAAATCCAACAGTATTATTATCTTCATTGTACGATCTCGTCTATACACAGAGATCAATAAAAGGAACAATTTTTTTTCTTATGCATATATAGACTTTTGGTTATACCTCTTAACATTTATATCACAGTTCTTCGAACGAACGTGGTGCTTTTAGAAAAAGCTTGTACTCTTGATTTAGGTACTTTAATGGCCATCTTAAAAATCATTCTAAGATATTAATCGTGCATACTTAACCATTATATACGCACGCGCACACACCTAACAAAAAATTTGAGTTTTTCATATTACTTTATGAATAAAAAATTATTTTTTACTTAGCGGGTCAAAGGCACTCCATTCTGTTTCAACGACAATTTAAGAATGGCGTATTTTCACCCTGGCTAGACAAAAAGATAGTATACGCACTACGGGAGGAAATGAAGAAAGCATCAGATCGGCTTTGTCTCGGATAATTTACATATGGTCTGAGACATTCTTTGCCTTCCCTTCTAGGTGCGTAATATATACTATTAGCTATTTAATATTTCATAAAATATATTCATTGTTTCATAAAGATAGAAAAAACGATAAATACCTACGTAATGAATATCTATGTAAGTTAGGTATTAGCTAATATAAGCTTGTTTGTTATTTTTACTGGTTTGTAAAGTGAATTAACAAGTGTTAGTATATTATAAGTACTATGACATTCATTACAAGAATTTCATTACAGTCTAGATAATAATTTTTTAATTATGCCTATTAAATATTAATTTTTATATTGCTAAAAAAAATTATTATTCTTTATGAAGGCGGCACAACACGTTTGATTTTATCTTTTAGAGCACAAACATTACTGTTTAGTAATAAACTACTTATCAATACTATTTGTTATAATTTCAAATCTGGCTAAGTTTATTTTAGTTCAAATAAATAGTATTTCTTGTATTGAATGTTGTAGTACTTACTTCAAAAATTTTCGTTTTTTAAGTTTACAATAAATATAACTGCTTCTTCACTTTACAATCCTTTACAAACAGGATCTCAAATCTCGTAATGAGCATGTCGTCTAAACTTTATCGCATTTTCGGCTGTTATTCTGCAACACATAAATAATTATAAACAACTTTTATTGTAATAAATGCCTTATTAGTTTTAAATCAGTACCTTTATACAAATTCTTTCATGCAAATTTTCTTGTTAAGTATGAGTTGGCACAATCATATTTTTTTCTTAAACTACAATGTTTATCTTTAACATTTTATACATACGGGGCGTGAAAATAAACGCTCATATGTAAAAAGTAAATAGTATATCAATGGCAACGTTTTTTCTTTGTAACATAATAAATTCAAACTTCATCGTTTAACATTAATTATTTCGTACGAAATTCACAACGTTTAATAACAACGAGCTTAGACAAATCTATCGTATATTTGAGTATACATTTCAACTACTCTTTATATAGCTAAGCTACTAAATGCAGTAACATATACAGTTACTTTTATGCATTGTGACAAGAACGAATTGCGGAATTCGTAAGCATTAGAAGTACACAGATTTACGAATCCAAATAATTATTAACGTTCGTTCGTTGCTACATTAGTCGTCAAAATTGTACTACTTCATAAAATAGCACACGCAAAATATACCTACGATAGTCAATAGTTTTTTAACAATTCAATTTTCTCATTTTCGCTTTACAAGTTTAAAGACGATTGTTTGCAGTCTTTAAGTTTCTCTTAAATCAGTGTACATTAATATCAAAACCAGTTTTAAAAATTTTAAAAATATACATTTCTTTGATTATAATTCATTGGGTACAATTATATAATACTTATTCCGTGCCAAATACTTTTTTAACACAGAAATAAAGATAAGAAAGAAATGCTTTATATACCCAAAGTAGTTCTATATTTACAAATTGTAAGAATACTTTAAAAATTCCTATCCTAAGACTTTTTGATTGTTTTACACAACACATCCATCGTAGGAAATAAGAAAATCTACAATCCTTTGAATTCTTAAAAAACTATCGAAAATCGCACACGGTATACGACAACGTATATAAAATGGCGTTCTCGACACATGACTCATTTGAAGCGATAGTTTTATAAACGTTCATAGATAGTCTATAATGGCACTTGCACGAATCAAAGCACGTGTGTGTCTCGTTTACGAATTAGCATATAGCAATCTCGTGCGCCGGTGGGTGTGCGGTTTTTTAACTTAACATTTAATTAATGCGTGTGCGGGTCTAAAGTTTCGTGGCGAACTCGTTAACGGAGTCAGGGCTTTGGTCGGACCTCGGTGGCTCTTGGACTATGACCAAGGGCACTGTAAGCGGAAGAGAACTGGGCTCACCTGGCAGTGAGTCCGCGGGTACGATGGCCGGTGAGACCGGCACGTCTAGTACGTCCTCGCAAGCCTCTTCGTTCAGCGTCTGAAGCGCACCACAAATCATTTGCTCCTCTAGCGTCACCTGCGGATTGTATAGTCGATATCAGAATTTTATAAATTTATCTGCACGTTATTTATTCAACGCTTGCTGTGAAACTTTGAATACGTGTACGATTTGCGAGAAGCGAACTACAAAAATGCACGACAAGGTGTAGGCGTAACATTTGATTAAGGTGCATGTGCACATGACGAGTTCTTACCTGAAGCTGTAATTTGCGATTTTTATTTTAGTAAGTCCGTGCGTGCATAAGATAAGTAGAACTTGTGATCAGTGATTTTTCGTAAATAAGAAAAAAGATAGTTATATAATATACATATTTAATCTAGCTACGTTCCTTTCTTTTTATATATAAAAGTATTAAAAACAATTAAAAAGTATTGTACATTAATACAATGTTCTTTTTTGAGGCTTTATTTAAATCTACAAATAAATCAAACTTACTAAATGAAAATTTATAATGTAAGGGATATTTGTATCATTATTTATAAATTTTATGTACAAAATATTAAATTTGTATTTAAATCCTTATCGTAATTACAAATGTAATGCTCACCTGTTTTTCCATAATCGACTGTTTTGATTGATCTCTCCTCGATGGACCGTCAGTTCTAGATAAACTTTTTTCTTTCTCGACAATTGTTGGAACCCTCACGGAATTATTTTGTATCGGATGTTCAACTAAAAATATTTTATAGTTACTTTTTGTATAAAAAAAAAAATATTACATCTTAATAAAGAAAATAATACCTTTTCGAATATTTTCATCTGGTCCAACTATAAACCTAACACTTCGAGATCCTTCTTCTTGAGAGGTGTAAGTAGTCAGTTCTTGCTCTCTTAAAGAAACAATGACCATGCGGAATAATTCCCAATCCCCAAACGACATTTTAAGTACCTATAAGTAAAAATAATACACATTTGACATTAGATTTAAAATACACAAAAATGCTTTTTCTACAAAGAATTTTTAAACTAACATTTTTCAATTCTTGTAAATCACAATGGAGCAACACTCTGCCATTAATATTGTTTTCTTTGATAAGTTCCTTGTATTTTGGTACTTGATTTGAATTAAGATCTTGAATTTTATCAAGTAAGTCACGCAGACTATTTACTGTAAGTGACGACAGCTTAATATCAAGGATGTCCGACTAAAAAATATTTATATAATTACACGGTTGAAAAAAATTATTAATAAAGATTTATATGACTTAAAATATTTATTGTATCAATCAAAAATTGATTTATTTAAATAAGCTATTAAATAATTGAAATTACTCACCGGTAGAGTAGTAACTGCAGCCAGCGGCTTGTGCATGGGTTCCAACGGTGGTGGCAGATTTGGCCATTGCTGCATAGGCCAAGCGTAATCAGGCCTAAGGTTTGACCAAGCGGACATTGCGGGCGGAGGCGGTAAGTGCGCCGGACCCGGCGACATGTGACTTATATTTGGTCGCGCCATCCTAGTAGAGTGACGACTAGGTGCCACATTTCGACTCGATGACCAGCCAGCCTCCATCGTCGATGGACCAGTGCTCATTGACATCGAGCTGTTGTTCCACTTGTACGCGTTATGATGGCCCAATTCTTCATCTATGCTTTGCTGTTCTTCCTTAATTTTCTTTTTGATATAGGGATCTAAATTTATCGTGAATGGCAGAAAGACCTTCATGTCGCTGACGAGGAGACTCGAGCGATGAAAGGTGAGAAAAACATCAAGCTTGCGTTCATCACGATCCATCTCAAGCAGGGGCTGGACATCTTTGAAAATTGGAATTTGTGGACGAACCCTAAAAAAGGATAATTAATGTGATTCAGTAAAAAAAAACTTTACCAACGAATACAAATTTTTTAATAAAAGAAAAATATATGAAACAATTGTGATTTTTAACAAAACTTTAATTAATTTTAAAAAAGATTAATATAAATATTTTTAATTTATAACTATAAATAATAAACAATTATATAACTTTATGTTCGCAGATTTTAATCAACTTACTTATCATAGAGACTTTTCAACGACATTGAATCGTCAAGGTTATCTTCACTTGTATCATAATACAGAATCATCCATGAAGTTCTAAAAGGCCATTGCTCAGTAATATTGATCCAACTAGCTAAGTGATACCAGTTAAAATCGATTTGGAATGCTTTTAATAATCTTCCTGTAAAGCATAAAAAAATATTTATGACGAAGAAGAATTTTATCAATTTAATAACAAATAGAAATAATACTGGGGAATTTCTTTACATTTCAAGTTAATATACCTATATAATTTAAATTTATTGGAATACTAATTTTAAAGTTATCAAGACTGATTGTGATTTCAATGTAGATTTTCATTTCCGTTATAAAACTTAATTCAATTAAAAAAAAGGGAAATTAATTATTTATACTTCTTAGTATCTCAAAAGAATCAGATTCATAAATATATCCCACAGATATTTTTTTTATCAAGAAAAAAATTTAAAGAATGTTCCTTAAAAAAATTAGAAAAAATATTAATTTTTTTCTAAGAAAATAATTACCTGTAACGTATACAACATTCATCAATCGCCGCATGCTTCGCGGATTGACATCACTAAAGTAATCGTCTGTGAGTAACATTTTATTCAAATCCTGCGCACCTCCCAGTCGATTTAAATTGCTACCTATACTACTGGCTATAGACTCGCTAAGCCTTAGTTTTCTGCTACCCTTGCGACTCGGCGGCTTTAATTTTTCATTGCTGTTCATGACGCCAGATTCCGTGCTTAGACGACGATTCGATACCGAGCGATGCATCGGATTTGTCGTCGCATAATTGACGCTCTCCTCCGCCTCGTTCCAGGTGGTTTTTTTATTGCTGTGTTGAGCAGTCTGCTGAGCTATTTTTACCTTCCGTAAACCGCTGTTCTGCAGATAGAAGGGCAAGTGCACCATATTACGCAAATAATCGTGACCGCCGATGTTTGACTCCGTAAAAAGCCTTCGGCTATTCACCTCTACCGCCTTCGAAGAAAAATTATTAATAAATTTTTTAATATTCTAAATACAAATGAAATAATAAAATAAAATAAATTAAAGTTACCTTAGATATAATATGAGGATCAATGGCTAAAATAACAACGAAAGGGCACCCATTATCACTGAATAAGGCTTGTATGGCATCGAGCACCAATAGCACTTTATCTTGCTCGCAACTATCGAGACCATCGACAATCACTACCAGTCTACTCTTTTGACCTGTAAAACTATCTAGGCACTTAACCATATCCGTCATAAGATTGACTTCGCCCCTGAGCGTTTGTAAAAATCCCTCGCTTTTCAGAGTCTCGAGCTTGGCAATTCGACGTCTGAGTTGTCTCCGTTGCGAGAAAACAAGAGATTGAAAAGTTCGGCTCCACGTATACAGATTTGCTATTACGCTGACTGCCAACATCAAAGCGATACTGACCATAATAACATGCGCCGTTGTTTTATCTATCAGTAGCCTACTAATTAAAAAAAGTCAATTAAAGTCAATTATACTGAGACCTATCTAATTTAATTCCTCAAAATAAAGCTTACTTGTTGGGATCCTCGATGAGATAGACCGTGAGTACACTAATGCCAACGAGTAAGCTGCAGAAACAAAACTCGAATATCACGACGTAGGGTAAGCAGCAGAGATGCCGCCACTTCCAGGAGGCTGTCGTTTTAACTGGCTTGGGCCTAAAGGCCCGATAGAGGCGAGTAGACAGCGAACCGAACTCGATTTCGATCGAGTCATAAAGTGATCCGACCATCTGCACGACGGCATTTTCGCCTGCTGTCGTCGTGCCAACGCGCGTTTGATCTGTGAAAAAGAACTTGATTGGCTGTATGGTGATGCCGTCGTGGGTCTGATTACCCGGCGGATGGCAGAACGTCACCTGCAGCAGCAGTTTCAGCGAGTTCAGCTTCGTCGTTAACGCTACTGTCAGATTATATGGCCAGTACCAGTCGTACCTGAAAGTTGAAAGATCGATTTAGATTTTTTCTTTTTGGAGCTGAGTGGATAAAGATCAAACAGGGACTCAGCTTACCGTTTATTGGCGTACCAAACCAACGAGAGGAAGACATATACAATAACAACTAGGCTTGCGCCTGTCACGAGGCCGGTGATCCATGATTGGCAAACGATACCGACGGTCACACCGAGCAGGAGCGAGACGTGAGTTACTACAAGAAATAACAACGAGGAAAATTGGAATGACGGATCGAGCCACTGGCGAGCGAAATTTTTCATTTCCTCTGGAAAATGAACAAGTGAATTTAATATAGCTTTTAAAAGTTTTATGGATTATTAATAAGTTTGAGTGATCATTATACCTCTAAGTTTATTCAATAAAAAAGATTTGCCCGATCCCCATTTTGCATAAAGACCAACAGTTATAGGGGTGGAAAGCGAAGGTTCGCTCAATATATCCGCGAGTGCACTACTGTAGAGATCATAACCAAGCATATTTTCGTTATCTTCATTGGTATTCAATCGACCTGTAACATAATTAAAATAATTCTATTAAAAAAAAATGTTTTTTTATAAAGTTTCGAATTTAAAGAGATTTATAAAATTTCATAAATCATAAAATTATTAAGCATTACGATTTATTATCGAGCAACCAAGGCTCAAACAGCTAGAGCAAACAATCAAACTTACGAGCGCCGAAGATCTGTCCTAATATTGTCTTCGGATGATTGATATCAATGTTATAAGGAGTCTCGCCCTGCTTGTTGGGCCTGTACAACAATTGACTATTCTTAGGATTCCTCAATAGAATCTCAACGATTCCTTTCGACCTGGCTCGCATTGCTATGTGCAACACGGTGTCGCCTTTTTTATCCGTGGCCGTCACCTTGGCTTTCTTGTCGAGCAACAGCTGGACGATCTCGGCATTACGCGACCTCACGGCTCGTAACAACGGAGTGTCGCCGTCCTTTGTGGCGATTTCAAGGTCTGGATTTGCGCTCAGCAGTATTTTGAGGATGGCGACGTTGCCCTTTTCCACCGCTATGTAGGTCGCTGTTTTTCGGTCCTGAAATGGTAAATCATTGTTGGGTCTAATTAAATTGGAGGTTTGTGAAGTGCTTCATAGTTTTTTTTAGATTAGGATTCAGAAGAAATAATATCGTTACTTCAAAATAAAAAAGGTTATATTAAGGAGTTTTCTTCTCGTTTTGAATTTTAAACACTTAAAAAATTTTGGAAAAAAGCTTCACAATATATATATGAGACTATGTACAGCAGCTCTTTAATGAAACATAGATCATTTATAATAGGTTTATTAAATAAAAAAAAAAACACATTTTGTTGAAAAGTCACATTAGATTATTGACTATGAAATAAAAAGTGATTTAAAAAAGCATGCTGTCTTTTTAATCATTTTATAATAAAAAGATCTTGATTTCCATTCTACAAAATAAGCTGTAAAAAAGTTTTGAATTTAAAATATTGTATTCTATTTATTTTAATAAATATATCAAAATTTGCAATTAGACCTCATTATTTTACACACAACTTTGTTCAAATAACTTCGACTATTAAATATAGTTTTTAGAGGTCAAAATGCTGCAAATTTAATTTTCAAATGAGAAATTTCCTAAAAAATAGTTTAAAACATAAGTATAGTTGTACTGTAACTAGCTATTTCTGAAAACGTAATAGTGAAAGACTGATCGTTATTTTATATTCAGAGTTCAATTTTTAACTGTTTTTTAGTTGGAAAAAATATTTTAAGGAATACCTAAATACATATTAAGTTTTTTCAAATAAATTAATTTATTATATTGTTATTATAGGTGTGTAATAAAAGCTATTAATAATTTATAAATTGAACCAATTTATAATATTTTCGTAATTTTTTTCCATTTTTACGAGTGCTGCCTCGTTCATGCAGTCAATTTGAGTCAGTATTATTTTAATCTATTTTTATTTTTAACGAATGGTAATATACTAAGAATAATAAATAAATGAAGAAAATACAATCAGTAAGGATGTAATAAATGAGGAAATTCGTTTACTTCTGAATAATTTGTAGATATTATTATTGAAGTTTCTCTACTTGTTAACTTGAAAGTGCTTCAGAATAAAAGATCATTACTGTAAAATGAATATTTTATTTGTTTGCTGGGTTCTATTTTTAAACATTTATAACGAAACCGTATCTGTGGTGAAAAGTCAAGAATGGATATCTTTAACAGTTCAGCAAATCAAAGAAATACAACCGTATCATGTAACACTTTTTACTAATACTACTATTTTTAATATCTCAAGAGAGAAAGAAAATGTATTTCAAAAAGTAATTCAAAATATACCAGCAGTTATAATTGATTTGAGTATATTAAATTATCCTATTAAGGATCAAATTCTGAATTTCGAATTGTTAAAAAATCCCAGAAGCATTTCAGTTTATGTCATAATTTTGTACAATACATATAGTTCCGATATCCTTTTAACAATACAACTGAAGGAATTTTTAAATTTTTTTGTAAATCTTTCACCTAAACATAGTCGACCAAAATGCTTAGTTATTTTAGTAAATTTTACTATGTCTAAACATTATATTTACAACATTCTTCAATACGCATGGAAAAAAAAGTTTTTAGATATTTCCATATTAGTAGGGAATAATAATTCTTATATGAATTCTTTTATTTACTATTACAATCCGTTCCTTGAAATTTTTAATAAAAAAATTTTAAGTGTAGAAAATTGTATCTTCCCTGATAAATTACTTAATGGGAATCAACATGCTTTAAATATTCCTTTCTTTAATTTATATCCACATGTATTTGTTATGTTTGATGCAAAAACACAAGAAAAATCTGTTCATGGTCTCTATTTTCCTTTAATAAAAATTATTTTAGAAAGAAAAAACTTTACTTACAATCCTATTTTTTATTTGGGAAACAAGATGAATTATGTGCAAATAAATAATGATTTGCAAACTGGAAAATTAATAATGTTTACACTACCTGTACCAAAAATAATGTGTCCACAAAATTTGCCTACATTAAATTCTGGATATGTAATTCATGATATAGTTGGAGTAGTTCCAATTATACTAGTAAATCAATTATTTTTTCCGATACGTGTTTTTATTTACTTATTTTTTATTCCAGCAATATTTTTAATTATTGCAAGATTGAATAATTTTATTAAACGACAAGAATCGTATTTTAATTTGTTACGTATTTTTGGAATTCTTTTTGGTATATCAATAAAAAAACCAATTACAGTGTTGAATAAAATAATGTTTTTAGTCGTCTCATTTACTTCAGTTATTTATTCTATAGACTTCATAACAGAGATTATGAAAATAAAAATGATTAACAACGAAGTATCATTTGATACATTCAAAGCAATAGATGCATCTGGGATTGAAATACAGATATTTGATAACCAATTTGATAGTATTTTCGCTATTGAGGACATATACTTGCAAAATTTAAAACTGAAAACCACTAGGGTAGCCCAGTTGTATGGATGTATGAACAGACTATTCCAACAGAGTGACGTAATATGTGTAGTGACTAAAGTTGTAGCAGAGTTATATTTGCAGTACTACAGCACGATTACTAAAAAGCCGAAAATGAAAATAGCTAAACCAATATTTATTTCTGGAAGTTGGGAATATATTTTCGAAAAAGGATCTGTGTATATAAATTTGTTCGAAAAAAATTTTTTTAAATTATACGAAGCAGGATTAAATAAAGCTTCTCTTAACAGGATAAACTCACCTACCGATACTGATATGCCTAAATCTACCGACATTGAAGAAGAAAACGAAGATAACTTAACCATTAATTTAATAAAACTAAAATTGATTTTAGTAATAGGATATACAATGTCGATTTTTATTCTTTTAGTTGAAAAAATTGTTGAAAATTATGAAAAATTTTCTGTATCTAATATGTTTGTTGCAAAAATTTAATTTAAATGTTATAATTAATAAGAGGAATTCAAATCTTTTTATCCTGAAAATTTGCTTTTATTGATAAAATCTCAGTCAATGGATCCTGAAATTGATTTCCAAAATTTTATGGTATTTTATTTCATTTTTACGTAGGTTTAGAAAATAGTTTCTACTTGGGACATAAATAATTTAATTAGAGAAGCTTATCTTCAGTTAAAAAAAATAAAATAAAATAAAATAAAACTACAAAATTTCAGAATCAACGGACTTAGACTCTCCTTTTGAGTAAATTTTTTTATAAAATCGTATTTAAATTCGGATAACAATTTTGAATATATTTAAATGAAGTGCATTTATATTGAAATTAATAATAAATATTTTTATTGTTTGAAATTTCATAATTATATTTTTTATGTACATTTATTTATATTTGCCATCCATTTTATCTTAATTTTATTTTATTATAATAATTATTAAATTTTAAAAGTCCAACTGATTGAAATTTTATACTATTACTTTCATTATAAAAGTGATTTTAAACAATTTTAACCCTAATCGGATTAAAAAAATAGTTAAAATTTTATATATTTTAATTTATACTCTGTTGATATACTATTTAATATTGTTTTATTATTTATTTCAACATTATATTTACATGCATATTTTTACAATTGCTAAAGTCTTAAAAAGGGAGGCAAATAATTCCTCCGAAACGTTGACAATGTAATTTGTACGAATAATAACACCATGGTTCGCAAAGATCAACAAGAAATTTTAATTTCTCCAACAGTAATTAATTATAATTCTGCATCAGCTATATCAATATTTAACCTAACACTAAAAACCTTGATATCATTTTCAAAAATTTAGTAAATCTGCAATTTCATTCACGATAAGAAGAAATTTCACCATTTACCGTCATAATTCTAAATGCATAATTAACATCCGCATAACTATCATTTTTAAAAATCAAGACCCCAGCACATCCCAAACACATTAAATATTAAAAAAACCATTCCACAATACCTTGCCCGGAATATCGACGTCGGCGTACTTCTTGAGCAGGGATTCGACGACACCCCTGTGGCCACCCTTGACCGCGTGAATAAGATTCGTGTCCCCCGACTTGTCCTGAATATTGATGTAAGCGCCAGCGTTAAGGAGGGCGTTGGTAATTTCGTGGTAGCCCTCGCGGCAAGCGATGGACAGCGCGGTGCAGCCGTCCTTGTCCACCGCGTTGACGTTCGGTTTGTGCTCGAGGAGCAGAAGGACAACTTCCACGTGATTGCCGAGAGTCGCCACCAGGAGAGGCGTCCACGAATACTGAAATTAAGAGAGTTTTGGTGCTTACGAGTGAATTAGAAGGGCCGGACGAGCTGAGATGCAGGGAAGGAGACGGTTTGGCTTTTGAAAATCTGAAGAGTATTCGTTAAGTGTAGTTTCTTAAGGTGTTGATTGATTTTGGTTTTAGTTGTTTTCGATCTGATGATGACTTACCATGCCCGCAGTATCGACCGTGGAGCCAGCTTTGAGGAGAGCATCGACAATCTCCACACTGCCCTTCCGAGAGGCCCATATAATGGCAGTTGTGCCATACTGCGAAAACATTTAATTATTCACTATTTTCGTAAAAGTTCTAATTTATAAATACTTTGAAATTGTATAAGAATTAGAATACAAGTAATACAGAATTTTGAGAAAGATAAAAATAATATTTTAATCTGAATTCACCACTTCCGAAAGTGATAGTCATAGCAGAACAAAAAAGAGCCTTGGGAAAACTTACCTTATCACCGACATTGACCTTAGCGCCATATGCAAGCAATTCCTTGACTATTTCAGTGTAGCCTCGACCGGCTGCCCACAGTAACGAGGATATGTGATAGTTCCCATGAGCGTTGACGTCCGCGCCTCGCGCCAGCAGTAACGTCACCGTCGAGGCTCTACCCTTATACGTCGCCCACATAAGAGCCGTCCATCCTCCCTATGAACATTTTTGTTTACAAGACATTGGATCTTTATACTTTCATTTTTATGCTCGTAAGCGTATTTTATTTGACTGAACGTTACGCGTTGTGAGTTTATATCGTGAAATACAACTATTTTATATGTAAATTAGTTAAGCAATGTAGTTTAATTTTTATAATCTCTTTTTTTACATATGGAATTACAAATTTGTAATTTATAAATATTTAATTATAAATTCTTTAATAACTTTATGCCAATTGCACAATAGCATTTCACAATCTTAATATTCCAAATGGATCATCCTTACCGCGTCGCGATGCTCAAGATTAGCGCCATGCTCGAGGAGCTCGGTGCAAACGTCGTTGAAGCCCTCCTTGGCTGCGAAATGCAGTGCCGTCCAATTATCCTGAAAATTGCACCAGCATTAAAAGAGTCCGTCGGGGTAAGACGAACGGAAAAATGGTATTGCCAAGAAGGCTGGAATAGAAAAAAAAAGAAGCAGCTCTTACCGCGTCCTCGGCATTGACATCTGCACCGTGGTTGATGAGTTCGCGGACGAAGTGGATTTTGCCTCTGGTAGCCGAGAGAATGAGAGCTGTGCTGCCATTCTGCGAGAGAGTTGGTTAATAGAAGATGATAAGGAAAGATTTTCAATTTAGCTTTGCGGCGTCGGCATGGGGATTTTTATGATAAGCTGTTTGTGGGTATGGGTATTGATGTTTGATCAAAATGTTTTGCTTTAGTGTCTAGAATTATTGAAAAATTTTTTGAAGGCTCACCTTTATCTTGTTTTTTAAAACATAAAAACATGTTTGCTGTAATTTCGGTTTTTGTGGTTAAACACTAAATTATGTAATTATTCTTATTTACAAACCGATTTCATAAGTTAAATTTTTTATTTAAAATTCGTAAATAAACATTTTATTATTTTATATCATATTAATGTACACAAGATGAAACATGAAAGGAAAAAACAATTCTTTGAAAAGTAAATTATTCAATGAATTGATTCAAGAGTATATATTTCATTATAAACTGATCAAATACAGACAATGTAAACGATCGCATCTCTTTATCGCGACGAAACACACAAGCCGTTGCCTTCTTATTTACAACTAAAGCACTTTATCAGAATTTTATCTCACAATCCATCGCGATCAGCAATACGAATTTGCGTCAGCATATTAATAACGTGACGCCAAACTACGACTACTTTATCGACCTCAATAAAAAAAAAAAAACCAAAGTCAGCGCGATAAAGAAGTACATGTACTCACCTCGTCGCGATCATCGACCTGGACCCTTTTGTTCTCGAGGAAGTTCTGCAAGCCGGCAAGGTTGTCATCGCTGACGTAATTGGCTAATGCGCGGTAGCAAAGCGATACCATCGAGTCGGTCCGGTGCAGAGTCTGTTTGAAACAAGAACAAGAGAAGTAATTAGTTAAATGATGATCTTACGATTCAAGTTCAGGTGCGCCTTGTCACAAGCTGGCGCACGTGTATCGGCGGGGAAGAAAACGGTCAAACAAAAAGGCAAACGTGACAAATTAATGGTAACAAAAGGCCGGTTATTATTCATGATGCGCGCACAATCGAGCATTCCGCGGCTGTCGTTAAAGCTTTTTCTTCGTTTTTTTTTTTGTTTCTGTTCTTTTCTCCTGGTTTCTTTGAGTGCTCGTGTCAACGCGGGTCACACGTGCTGCTCACTGTAAGATATTATGCAATTTCCTTTTATTTTTTCTTTTTGAATAGTAAGAATTATTGCATTTTATGAGGCTTTAAGAGCGTTTTATTGCAGAATTCCAATTGGCTTTATTGCGGAGATTTCCCGCAGCTTGCTTGCGCGTGAAATTCGAATTATTCGTTTTTTATTAATTTAGCGAGCTTTTATCGAAAATGTAAATTTAATAGCTTTCCAGCTTAATAAAAAATATAATAAAATTAATTTACCGAAAACATTGTCGTGAAAGCTTACACCGAAAAACCAGTTTTCTTCATCACCAGCTTTTAGCGAACGAGCGAAAAAAAAATTATATTCCGCGACAAAGAAACTGACTCTCCAACGGAAATAATCTCAAAGCTTTCGCGTTCAGTATGAAATTGATGCGACATTGATTGCGCGCCGACTAAGCATTTTTCATCCGCGGGCTGCGCAAATAAAATGCAACTGTAAAAACGGATTCGCGGAGAGCCGGCTGCGGCGGCCTATGCGTGCACGCACGTGACGCGAGCGAGCAAGCACCAGGAGGAAAGTATAAGTACAGTCGGTGATTACCACCGGTGCTTTCACGTGCGCCGAGAAGCGCACATCGGGTTCTGCGAGTTTTTTTTTTTTATTAACAAAAAGGGTATAATTGTAGGCAGCGCGGTCGAGCGCGCTCTCGGGCTATTTATAGGCTTCGGAGCTTTTTCACGATGCGTGTATAACGAAAATAGATACGAGGAATCTATAACGAGTTTAGTGATAAGAAAGTCGCACACTCTTGCAGGTTAGTGCGTGGATGATATGGGTATTGTTTAAGGTTGCGGGTTGGAAGATTGGTTTAACGGTTAGTTTGGCTTGTTTGTGCAAGCCGATTGAGCTTATTAATAGATGTTATCGCGTCTGCAAATTTATTGTAATGTTAGCGATTAATATGCCTAATTTTCATTTATTAAAATGACAAATGTACTAGTCTGGGAGAAGGTTACTTATCTTTACAAGGTTGAAAACAGTCGGAGACTGTAGTTGATTGACAAAAACGGGTTACAAGTCAAACGCGAATTTTCGAGAAGAATTGAAAAAAAAGTTTAAAAATTTATTGCGTATTTAAAAATTTATTTAAAATTTTTGAATAATTTTAAATAATCTAATAGCAAAGGTTCCATTTATCCAAGAATATGGTCCGGTCATTTAAAAAAAGAATTTTCATCACTTAAAATGCTGATATTTAATAACATTTAATTTTTACAACTATATATTATTTAAAATTTAATTTAAAAAAAAAAAGATTAGATGAAATAATGAGAATTTCATTTATAACCGTTTATATAATTCTTATTACGCTTAATAATTATTATTAAAATCTACTACAAGTAGTTAATTCAAAGTAACTTGCTATTGAAACTGAGATAAGCAAATTAGATGTCAAGAGATATCATTTTAATAAAACAATTTTAAAAACATCTGAAAGTTTTAAAAGCACTAAAACAATTTCAAAAACAAAGCCCGCACCTCCCAATTAACCAAACTCATCACCACCAGCCCAAAAACCAAAAAGAAAACCGTAAACAATGTACACTCAAAGACACGTTGAGACTGTAGGTCGAAGCGACGGTGTTGAGCCACGATATGATAGCGAGCTGCATGGCGATTCCCCTTAAAGACTCACAAAGCGAGACAAAGATTCGACGAACTAGCTAAAGATCGGCTGATGCGCGCGCGAGGATCCCGAGAGGACTGCGCTGCAGGTGATGTATACGGCCATGGGCCTGGCCCCGCGCAGCCGGCGCTGCTCCCATGGACAGAGCGCTCTCGCTCGCTCGCGCCTCCATGGAGAGCTGCAGCTGAGCTGTAGGCATCTCCGCGTGTGCGATATCTCGCGGAAAACCGGAATGCGACGCCAGATATACGTGCGTAAGTGCGTGCGCGCGTACTCCGGCCGGGGATTACTCCTCTTTGTGTACAGTGTGCGCAAGTGCGATTGTCGAGGTTGGACTGCGCGCGCGGGGACGAAATATCTTTGTGGGAGAAGTGGTAGGGAGATGCGGCTTGTTGCGGGAGGTTTGCTGTGGTCGGATTGTTAGTGGAGATAGGTTGTAGTTTTTGTGGAGAGACGGGGTGCTTGCGATGTTTTGGTGAGCGTGGTTAATTGAAAATGTAGAAGCGAGTTTTGGATGTGAGGAAAGTACGAATGACTTGTATAATAATTTGGTTTTAAAATGATTGAAGTAAGTTATGTAAAATTATTATTTCAAAATTATCATTGCAAAAATTTAATGCTTTTTTTCCTGGTGTAAAATAAAAATGTGCTGTTTTTACATTATTAGATATAGCATATTTCTTATTTGAGTCAGCTTTTATTTTATTTTTTAATAATTTTTAAAACCAAATCAAACAATCGGAAATTCTATTGGAAAATCTTTATAGAAATCGTAATTACGAGGGATTTTGTTTTTATAGGTATACATGCGATATTAATATTTCTGTATTAGTAAATGATTCACACTTCAAGAGGACTTCGAGAATGGGATTTTGCAGTGAAAAGCTACTTTTCCGTGAATCATTTGAATAATTAATGCAAATACAAAATTATTTAGTTTACTATTTATGAAAGATTATAAAATGTATGGAGGAAATGCGGGTTCAAAGAATATTCAAGAACATTGATTAGTAATCAATAAAAAATAGGTTTTTTCTATTTAAAAATTGAATTTTTCTTTGTTGGGTGAATATGATATTAAAGCAACTTTTTTATGATAAACGTACCATATTTAAAAAAATTAAATCTTAAATCGTTGAAAGGTGCGTCTCAAAGGAATTCTAACTTATAAATAGAACAAAAGATTGCTGCAAAAGTAGAGAATTCGAAACTTAATGACATTTCTTCGATGTTAAAAGAACGATTTATAAATTCATAGGAAAGTAGATTAATGACGGTAACGCCTTGTTGACGTCTTATTATTTGTTTGTTCTTATGCTTAAGAAACTTTCAGAGTGAGAACGGGAAATCCCATACTTCAATAAGAAAAGTCATTTCTTTATTACGACGTTTTCATTTAAGGTATTTTGTATTTCCTTTAAAAAAAGTATGAATTAAACTTATTATATTGGAAAATAAATACTTTGGATAAATAAAATAAAAATGTTACGAAATATCAAACATAATAAAAGTTTTTACCGTTATTTTAAAATATATTTACTATAAATATTTATACATTAAAAATCATAATATATAAATAACATAAAAAAGATAAAAACGTACTGTTTATTAGTTATCTGATTGGCTGAGAAGATGAGTTCTTTTTTTATTTAGTAATAATAAAAATATAATTGAATGATTTAATTACATATTTATATATTTTTTATTCTATATGAATATGCAAAATCGGGAATGTTGTACACATCATAATATATATCGGTTAAGTGTATCTATCGTAAAGCTCTTAACACTTGTTTATCTATTTCAGCCGTTACAAAATCTAAATTTAGCTAATGTGGTCATACATATCATCTTTTCAACATTACAGCAAATATTCATTAACTGTATTTTCAATATCGTCTAATTATGAGTAAAAACCAACAAATAAATTCAGTATTAAAGGAATTCAGACATGCTTAGAAAAATAAAAAGTCTGGAATATATTTTATCATAGAGATACAATGTTAATACAAGTAACTTAAGTGCAGATTAAAAAACACAGAATAATTCATTAATAAAAAACGAAAAAAAATTTCTAACGTTAGTTACGTGGACAAGAAGTTATTAAATGAAGTAAATGAAGTGACAAAGTTAAAATATTATTTAGTGAAAATAACAAACACTTAAATAATTAGTATTACACGCTAAAATTTGAATATAATTAATATTCTGTTAAGAACATTTTCAGAGTTTTTATTCTCTTCGATACAGAAATATTAATTAATTCATGAACAGTTATAATTTACAGTCATCTGTAAATTTATAATTAAAGTTACAATTTACAAGTAAAGCGCTTCAATTATTGGGTCAACGGCCGAAAAGGCGAGTATTGACCCCGCAAACAGACTGCATAAGGTTATTCGGTTGCAATTCAAAAGGAAACAAAAAAATGCTCAGAAGCGTGAACGCACTGGAGATCGGTGTGTACGACATTGCGGCAGCAGCAAATAAAACAGCTTCCCCACCCTGTCTCGACCTTCCTTTTCATCCAACTTTTTTACTCTTATCTTATATTTCTTATATTCCTTATATTCTCATATATTTTCCCTTTTGTTAACGCTAATGATCTTTTTGTTTATCAACATTATTGTTCTTTTCGTTTATGTAAAAACTTTATTTCATTGTTTTAAGATTACAATACTTGGCTCATAAATTTTGTAAGTAAAGTGTTACATATTTTTTAATACGCTTATGACATAAAAATTAATGACACATATTGTTAATTACTTGTAACATCTACTTTTTTAGTTAAGTTTACCAAAAATTAAATATTCTAAAATATTAAAGAAGTTAGATATTAGTTTTTATATAAACGTCAAAGTTGTTACGTATCAAAAAAGACAAAATATCGATAATAAATCATTCTAAATTTAATAGCAGTTATTTTCTACACATTAACATAATAATTGAAAGCCAGAGACATTCAATAAGTAGTGTGTGATACCAGGTGTTATTTAAAAAAATGTAACTGATGAAACAGTAAAAGACAAAGTTTATCTATAATGAATATGAAATAATAAAATAGTAATATTTAAAAAGAATAAATACAATTCTTTTTTATTATTTTATCGGTAATAAATATTAATTTTTTCTCAATATTGATTGTAAAAATTTACACGTGATAAAATATGACTCATAAATTATTTTTTATCGTCTCTTCCGCTTTCCCTTCCCCTCTCCCTAACACATTAAAATCTGGCAGGCACTCTTAGCAAACGGCAAAAAGAAAAAAAAAACGGGCGGAAAAAAAGGACCAGGACCAACCGTCTGCGAGTGCCTCCTAATGCCAAAACTGAACTTGCGTCCAGTTCCGCTACCTTCGCTAGAGGGTCCGGTGATCGAGAAGGTGGGCACGTGAAGGTGCGGCAGCATGTGATGATGATGGTGATGATGATGATGATGGTGATAATGGTGCTTCGAGCGTTGATGTTGATCGATCAGCTGCACATCGCTGGCGTCCGTAGTCGAGGACTCCCTAGAATCCTGGTGTTGAAGTGCTCGCCAAAATGGTAGTTTCGAAGACCATCTGCGCCCTCTAGCGTCTCTGGCAACATCTTCTAGATTCAACGAGTCGTTCAACGCCGAGAAGGTGGCGCTTCTTCGCAGATTGTTAATCAGTAGTTGAGAAGTTGGATCTGGGTCGTCGTTCAAGAAGAAATTGCTGGGTGCACCAGGAAAAATACCCGCCAGACTCGGACCAATACTGGAGCAGATTGCTACGTTTGTGATACTGGGTCTTCTGCTGCTGGTATTGTTGTGGATAAGTTCGATAGGCGGTGATGATTTTCCGCTGAATATCTCCGGCATCGTCTGACGCCGGAGTGGCGCGATACTGCCGTTTGATATCGTAACATTTTCTAAGATCGGTAATTTCGGCAACGGTGATTTTGAGATTACTGCGGTTTCCTGCCATTCTTCTTGAATAGGCGGTACTAGTGTTTGTGTCATATCCTCTGCAGGTGCATCAGGTAGTGTTGTGGGGTCAATAATGATTTCTTGTAATGGCTGTTGGGGTTCGGTATTACCTCCTTCATCAGCTTTGAGATCATCTTCGTTCTCCTCGGTAATTCCATACTTGATTTGGAAACGATGTGACGAGAAAGTAGCTTTCCGCATTGCATTATTTCTAGTTGCTTGATACATGAATAAAATGATACGGTAAGTTTCGGGAAAGACATTAATGAAAGTGGCTGATATCGTGCTTAAATTGATATACACATAAATAATACAAGAATACATGTATAAGCGTATACACATAATAACAAAAGTAATTTACAAACGTATATTATAATATTACAAAATTATGCATTTGCACAACATAATCTTAAAATATTTAATTTCTAATGAAACTGGGGAAGAAATATAGTTGTATCGTGTTGCAGTAATACAAAAAATATCGATAAAAGATTATAATATCTTAGATTGCATAAATTATTAAACAGTAAATTGTAACATTTAAAAAAATACTTTTCATAGTTAAAAAAAAAAAATAAAAATAAAATTCGAAGGTCAAGGCAATAAGTTTTATGCGCAAAGTAGAAATAATAAAACTTTTTCAAATATATCGGTAAGTATATATTACCTCGAGCATTTCTTATTTTTAGAATTCTATGAATTTCATCAATACGAGTACTTTCTTATGATTAAATTTAATCCTAAACTTTCATGAAAATCATTATATTGAAACTTTTTGCGTAATTTCTAAGTAAATAGCACATCTATTTTTTAAAATAAAAATTTACATGTGCTTTTACTTTCACTCTGTTTACTTATTTATTAATAGAAATGTGTGGCACGCGATCTTTTCGTTTGCGAGCATAAAAAGATTAACAAGTTAATTGGTACTTCACATTTGCGAATACGTGAATGTGAAGGCTGAGGATTACGTCTTTGCTGAATGCGCATGAAAACTTTATTGAATAATGATGTAGATGCACATATGTTTGTATTTAGATGAGCTTTGTGGGTATGCAAAAGATTTTTACTCGTGAAAAATCTAATTTTTTTATAGTTTTAAAACATCATGAATAAAAATTGTACTATTAAATTATTCCTTTCTAGATCTTGTTTAAAAAAGCAAGAAATTAAAAGGGCTTAAGTCTGTTAGTGTGCATTGTCTGCATTTTTACCGATAAAAGTTGGTATTTTTGACAAACTTCGTATTTAGGACTAGTATCCAAATTTGAGTATAAATTAATTCGATGCTTTGAATCTGAACTTCAAAGATTCGCATTTAAAAATTTGAATGTAATAATAAATAAAAAAATAAATGTAGAATAATATTTCACCAATTAGAGGAAGTAGACTACTTAACCATTAGAGCTTTTGACTTTTTATTTATAAGCTCTAATAAAGAAGATAATTTATCCTTTCAAATATTCAAAAATTCGAATAATACTAAGATCCGAATATACCAGCCTTAAATACTTTAATTACTTGAAACTGAAATATAAAATTTCTAATATAATAACATTTAAACAATTCAACATTATTGAATGTTTTCAAAAGTTATTTATGGCAGTTTTTACAGATACAACTTTTTATATTCCGACGAAAAATCATGTCCAAGAAAAATTTGTCAAGTAATAAATTATATTGAATGCGTGTAAACTATGTATCTTGAAAAGCTTCTAATATGCAAGTATCACGAGCTTCGTCTTTAATTGCTTCAGATTGCGACAAAGACTATTTGATTTACTACATGAGTAACACTATGTAAGCATAAAAATATTCTAAAATTATGAACCCACTGTTAGTACATTTTTAAAACTGCTATAATGACTATTCATCTAATTTTTTTTTGTAAAAACAAATTTTTAATTTTTACATAAAAATTTTAAAAAACGTTAGTCTCTTTTATTACATCATGTAATTTTCATTTTTAAAATATAACAAGAGATAACAATAAAACAAAAATATTGCAATTATGTTAGTAGTATACTATTGATATTAATGTGAACAAGATAATCAGTAGATCACGTTGAAGATAACCTTAATGAAATTCTCGCGCAGTTTAACAATCGATATAAAATAAAAAAAATATTGTAAATACATAAAGCAAAAAAACGCTACCGACCCTGGAAAGCGTGGTGAGCTTCAGCATTTTCTCCAGATTGCGCGCCGTCATATCAAAACTTATATCACTTCTCCGCAATCATGAAAATCCCAATCAACCGGTTTCTTCCAAATATGCACTCACCGCAAAAAAAGCAACAATCCCGCACTACAAACACACCTCTCATATTTCGAACACCGAAGCACTTCGTTCCATCATAAAAAAAAGAAGGAACCGAAGTCAAGCACCGCGAGCGCGGGATGTCCCGACCGACTGATTGCGACCGCATAGAAGAACTGAGCGTGTGATATACGTTAAAGAGCTGCGGGACTCTCGTCGGGTCTGCGCGCGCGAGATATATAACGCTTCCTGGGAGCTAGCTCGCTCGTAATGCAACTTATGTGTGTACACACGGAGCTTGCTGTGTGCATACATCGAAAAGAAGAAAAAAAAAGGAGAGCGAGATACAAGAGGCGTGCGCGGCGCTCGCCTCCTTTTTTTTCACGGCTCGCATTTGGCAACGTGATTATCTTTTTGCTTTACATTGCGAGCGCCCGCGCTTTTATTATATAGCGCCGCGGCGCGATAAAGCGAAAAGTGATTTAGAGTTTTATAATCGGCCTAGATCCCTTTGTATTTGTTCCCGCGCTTTTCGCAGCGCGCGCGGCAAATATTTTGAGTTTGCGAATCGCCGAGCGATTGTTCGGCTCTCTGGTTGATTTATGAATGTTTGCGGATTTATTTTTTAATGCGATTGTTCTGAATCGGTAAATAAATGACGGGAGAGATCGGATGTTGTGATCATTAAAGTAAATACTACTTGCGAGTTTTGATTTTAAAAAAATGTGTATATTGGTGAATTTGAGAGGATAAGGTCTGATTGCAAATGTTATACTTTGATAAACGTCGTAAAAGTAGATTAAAATATATGTCTATCCGAGTGCTATTAGATTTAATTGGTCGATTAATAAAAATTTTTAGGTTTTGAACCTACTTTTGATATTCAACTCAGGCCATTTTTAATTACTATAAAATTTTATAAAATATTTTAAAAAGTTTAGTAATTTACTTCTTAAAAATGAGAAAATTTTGAAAAGAGTTATAATGAAAAATGTATGTCACTATAAGAGCTCAAAACTATAAGTATTTTGTTTTAGTTTTCTTTGTTATCTTCGTTTGTTTTGTTCTTTATTTACATTTTTTACGTCAAAGTAAATTTATAATCGACGTGTTCAACCCTAAATCCTGTCCCAACACAATAAAACAAAAAAGAATTGCGTTTGCTAATAAAACAATCGTCATAAACGAATAATAAGACCGCATTGAAAAATCCCTAACCCCCCTCTTGCTACGCAAATTGGGAGCAGCGCAGCAGCATCATTTTTTTCTTCATAAGCGCGAGTGTTTAATAAAAATTTTTCCACTGACGTCGCGGGCCGAATCGCACGAGGCGGCACTTGAGCCAATTGAATCGCTCGGCAAACTAATAAGTGTAAGGAGGCGGTTATCCGTGTACTAAATTGTACATACAGGGTGCAGTCGTTTGTCGAGGCAAACACCACGCGGCTTTAATTATACAAAAGCGCTGGCGCCTCGCGCGAGCGATATTGTAAGTGATACACACGCGCCACGCGTGCAGTATTACGACGTCAGCGCAGACGCTAGGATCGATGCGTCGAGAGAATGGATCAGATTTTTGTACTGGATTGTGCCGGAGATGGCGGGGTTGGTAAATTTATGCTATAGTTGTAGCTGTATTTTAATTTTAAGTTTTAGTGTTGCTACTGGTTCTTTAGAATCTTTTTGAAAATTTGAATTTACTTGTAAGTCAGACGATAGATGTGATAAATGTATATATATTTATTTTTTATTTTAACTTTTTTTTGATTGATAGGCTTTTACTGTTGTTGCTATAAAAATAACTATAATTTTAATAAATAGATTGAGAACAAAATAATAGGAGAAATTACTTTTTGTATCGTACTTGAGATATAATCAGCTTTTACACTTTGCTTATCTAAAAATATTAAGTTATAAAATAAAAAAATTGCGATTTTTGACATCAAAGGAATAGCATTTTTCATTTATACGCACTAATCATAACGGGGAAAATTGTACAGAAAACTACAACAAAAGTATATAGAAATTTCCTTAATGTACTCACGGTGAGATCATTACATTGTTATCATAATGCTGTTATCATTAAAAATGTTAAGTAATCTTATTCAATTCTCTAAAATTATAAATATTTCGAAATTGACATATTAGAGGCAGTAATCTACGAACCTTTGGATCTCTTTATGAAAATCTCTGTCATTCTAAATTCGATTTTAATTTATCTATCGATCGATTAAAGCGTTTTTGTGGAATTCGCAGCCTGATAGTATTGTATCTATCGATGAGCTGGTAACATTAAACATATTATTAGCTACCTAGCTTTTAATTAATAAAATTACATAAATGAGAATTTGTTAAATCTCGAATCCATTCTTCAGTTTTGTTAATTTTACCTCTTAAAATACTAAACTAGAAAAAGTTAATTTGAATTTTTGTTTTCATGGGAGTATTGTATCTTAAATAATAGAACAGAATTAACAATTTAACCATAATTTTTTATGTAAAGTTTGCATTAAAATATGGATAATTTCAAAGAGTATGGTAAATGAATAATAAAACTTAACTACTAATTGATTACAATATAGTAAGTCGAATAATAATTTTTAATAAACTAAGAAGCAAAAATAACTTTAGTTAGCACGTAACTGTTTCTAAAAAGATACCTGTATTATTCCCCTTAAAGCTATAACGAACATTTTTATTATTGTGTACTAAATTTTTTATATTTCTTTTAAGAAACATTTGATTATTCTGAAAATCGATGATTCGTCTTATGTTATTACTTTAAAACAATCATAGAAAATCATTTTCTTTTAACCTTTATTATATAATGTAAAATAAACATATAATTTATGGCACTAAAGAAAAAATTTTGAAAAACATTTTGAAAATTGAGTTTATTGGACTTCTACGAATCAAGATGTTAAAGTTTTCTCTAAGAACGTTAAAATCAAAAATAAAAATCAACATTAACATTTAAGTTAACATTAAAAATCAATCATGAACGATAATTTTCTTTGTCTTTATATAATAAGATTTTTTCTTCAATTATTATTATAAAACATAAATACTTCAAAAAGTATTAACCGTTATTCTATAGTTAGTTAAAAAAGTAACTTATTTTTGTGAAAAAAAATTAACAAATACCTTTGACCATTGTTTCTGAATTATACGATGAGCTGCCTGACCGCAATGCAACAAAGAACCACATTAAAATTCTATCATATTTAAGTATTTATAAATCTATTTGATTAATAATTTACTAAAATAAATATTACAAGTAATGAACAATAATTAATAAATCACACAAAATAAATGAAAGACAATCATCGTACCATACAAAATGCAAAAACAAAAACTTTAAATAAGTAACACGTTAAAACCCTTTTAGCAGATGAAAAACGAGTATTTTAGACTGAATGTTTCGGACGCACTAAACATAATTTAATGAGTTGCGTCTGCTCTCGCGTAGTTAGTGAAGAAAAGTTATTAGAGTAGGGGATCGAAGCTGTCGATTAAATGAAACTTTTATCTCACAGCTGTATTGCGAGACCTTCGTAAACTTGGACATGATAACATTTAATCAAATGGCAAAGAAAAATGAACGAAGAAAATCGCAAGTTACAAAGATCACTGGTTCAATACAGTGTAACGCTTGAATCAATGCTTAGCTTTTATATGATTAAATTTTTTTAACTAAATTGTAAAATTTTCATTAATATATGTTGGTAAAATTAAAAGTTTATTAGTATAATATGAATATATGTATATTAAATATTTCATTCATCTAATAATTTCTAAAGATAAAATTTGGTTTCGAAATAATTGAATGGATTTAATTGAAAAATTGTAAAAAAAATCAATTTATTTTACTAGCTTTAATAATTATATTTACTTTCAAAAATTTCTTAAACAACAAAGTCCAAAATAAAAATAAAACCATGAAACATACATAATAAACGTTAGCCTGTTATAGTAACCAAAAGTTTTAAAATAGAAATTTTATAAATTCGCAGGTATTCTATTTTTGTTGAGATTACTAATCCCATGTAACATTTCATACCTGTTTGCTTCGGTTCCAAAATGACTTTACGACTTGTTGACAGTTGTCTAGTAAAGAGCCATATGATCTGGTTATGCTATTGGTAAGTGACGTTGATGATGCACTCAGGTTAATTGGACTTAAGAGTCCTGTTTTCTCATCAATTGTATCTGCCATGTGATTTTCAATATCTGGAGCATTTCTCATTGTCTTTGATTAATTTTTAAAAAGTTACTTTTCTTTTACTTTATTTGGTCTTTTATAATCTGGCTTTAGTGTCATATTTTCATGAAATGCATTTACTTTCAAAATTTAGATGCACCTTGTATAAAAATATGCATAAGTTAATTTTGATTATTATCTCATTATGATGATCCAATAATTCATAAAATCGGCTACAATTAAAGAACTTTAGTTACATATTTTTGTTGCACAAATTAAAATTTTTTAAATTAAAGTTCAAATAATCTTGTAATTTTAAGTATCCTGACTTAAATGATTTTTTTTCTTTGAATGATTTTAACATCCTTTAAAAATGTGTAACAGTGAACGCAATATTATATTTAATGCTCACTAAAAAAAGTCATATCTTAAAATTAATTTATTTTTATAAACAGAATTACAATATTAATTTTACAATGTTTTTATGAACAGTATTAATGAAAATTTAATTTATTTATAGAGAATATTAGGTATAGTAAAATATTTCGTTGAAACGTAATTAAATCGTAATAGTTGCATGACTTTAGATCGATGCATGGTAACGTAACATTGAATTTTCAATATATCGTATCAACTTAGAATGATTTTTCAAAAGTAAAAGAACTATGATTTTATAAACTAAATATCATACCAAACTGCACGGTTGATAGAATTTTGAAACAACTGCACCACTTCTTAAACTTTAATCGCATCACTGAATTTGTTTTAAAACAACGATAATATTTATGCAAATTTTAATATTTTTCTACCCATGTTAAGTGACAATTATATTTTACTGAATAATTAACAAGTACGCGAACAGTATTCCTCGAAGTGAGGTTCTGTTCTTCAAAGTTCGATCTATAATTGTCGATAATGGCTCCTATGAAATGACTGCTTCCTTTCGTCATACGCAGTCTTGCTCTTTTGATAGTCCCTACTTTCTCTCTTACGTACTCTCCTTGCACACATACTCCTCCCATCTTCCTTCCTACTCTTCTTATCAAATACAGTTGGGACTATCTTTGCTTTATTATTCTCTTTTCAAGTACATAAGTCCAAAGACTCTGCATTTATCGTTTTTGACCAACGCGTTTGTTACACATTTTTAGTATTACAATGCATCGTACGAATGCATCTAGTATTTATTAGAAAGTATTTAAATCCTTTCTTTTTTTAGCATTTATCAAGCGATTATAAAAATGTGAGTCACCTATTCTTTAAATTATTGGTCTTATCTTTTAAACAGACGTCATTGAAGTCTTCATATATCAAAATCAGAAATTATATGATCTGATAAGCAAAAAGGGTAGATTACGTTACTACAAAACTTGCTCAAACTTTGTCAAATTTTAATGAATCAGATGTTAATCAGAAAATAGAAAGTAAATAAAAAGTATTAAAACATTAGTGAAAAATGTATAATCTAATTTGTTAGTTGTTATGTTCGAGTTAAATTCATTCAAAGATTTACCCACTATAATTAACGGAAATTTCCAGACACAATCTATTTTAAAATTATGTTGAAATTGAAAAATAAACAAAAGTTTAAAAGTAAACTACTTCTTTATTAGGTAATTCATATCTTTTCATGATTAAAACTAAATAAATAAAACGAATCTCTTCAAAGGTACCGCAAGCTAATGTTTAATCATCAAACATAAAATTAATAAAATGAAAATTTTGGCCGTGTCATTATGTGAACTGCAACAAACTTACATCAAATATAAGAAATGAATAATCTTAAAATGTTTTGAAATAATTCTCTAAATTTGCATAATGTTAAAAATCATTTATCGTCAAGGATACTTTAATAATTAATTAAGTAACAGTAAAAGTAAAACTGTTTGTCTTATTTTACAATAATTGTCTTCGATTTACTTTTGTGTTGAAATAATTAATCCAAATACTAGTTATTTAACAAATTTATCTGAATTATATACCACGAAAAGCTATAATTTAACAATTATAATAAATTAAATAATTCATGTTCACTATCACAATTCACTTTCTTTTCATAACCACCAAATCCTATTTTTTAAACATTTTAATACTGCGAACTGAATATTTTTCCCCCGCTGTACTTTCTTTCCAGACAACCGCGAAACATCTAAAAAGTCCATGAGCGGTCAAGCAATCCGCCAAAACAGAGGAATCTTCCACTTTATTCCGTCCACAAAACTCACTCGCGCAATCTTTCCGACGAAAGAGCCAAATCGATGGTTATGTATACACAGACCCGAGAATGCGGCGCGGAGCCGACCCTTTCGGTGCGCGTAGTATCAGCCGCGCGACTGCCGCGGATCCGGCAGAAAAATAGGAAGGCCCGTTCGTGACGTCGTCGGCGGCTATCGGCCGTCAAGTGGAAGTCGATAACAATCAATCAGCTCTGGCATTTATTTTTTAATTTTTTTTTTTCTTACTTTCCGTCATCTTTTTCTTTCTTGGTCGTAATACCGGCGTGTCTCGGTTTCACGTTATCGCTGGACGATAGCAGGTAAGATAGATAAGGGACGGCCCGGTTATGCGCACGGTGGCGATCGTATAAGAGTATAGTGATAAACTCGTGTAAATCTCGTGATTTCGCGCTAAATTTACCTGGTTACGCTGTCGAGTGAGGGGAAAAGATTTTCATTTTGTTTTGCTTGTTTAGTTTGGACGGCTAAGATGAGATGACAAAATTGTGTTAGATGATTAGGTGATATTATTTTGAATTAAAAAATTTGTTGAAATGAATGTTGTAAAACAAAATGCTGCTACAGTAAGATAATCGATTGAGAAGTATTTATTTAGATATTTAGAGAATCAAAAATAGCGAGAAAGTTACATTATATAAATAAACCAAGATCTACTTCTAATTCAAACAAAATAATAAATTTTATCGAAACAAAATTAATGCATACTGAATAACATTTTTTTTTAAATACCTGAATCAATAAACTAAGAAAAAGTAGTTTAAACTTACAAAATTTTTTATATATTTCATTTTATTTTATTTATTAGGAACAAATAAAATTTATTTTATTTTAAAAATCTTGATTCATTTGAGAAAATTTAAAATATTGAACAATATTTATTTAATCTAAATAAATAATTTTATAGTTCGATTTATCACTTATCAAATAACTGATTATTCACCGAAGAAAATAGTATAACAAATATTGTTATATTATATAAGTGACATCTTCAAAAAATAAAAAAAATGAATATTATATAATTATAAATATAATAAATTTTGTTATAGAACAGTAGTTTCATGATTTTTCGAAGGTGTCACAGGTTTCATACATAATATAATAATATTTGTTATACTATTTTTCTCATTGTAAGCAATAGATTATTTAATCAAGAATTACAATTTTTGTAGTCAATTAAATAGACATTTAAAAACAATTCAATAGCTTATAATTACCGTGTGTCAAGCTATCATGTAGCAAGTGTTTAAAAGAGATTGAGTAACAAATAAATCACAATATTTTGAACAAATTTATTTCCATTAAAATTAAAGGTTTTCAACTTAATTGGTACGAGAATACATCTCCAATCGTCGAATCATATTTCATAATTTTGACAGCGAGACCACTTCTTACATGAATTAAGATGTACATACGTAGATGCTTACGTGAATAGAAAAGTTTGCTCTATATTTAACCATGCGCTATGAGTTATAATTAAATGAATATTTTTTGTTATTAAAAAATGTTTATATGTCAAATAATTCACAATTTACATGTTAATTTTTCACAAAATTTCGTTTCAATAGCAAAACTTGCGGTAATTTAAATATTGAGATTTAAATTCAGATCAGACAGGATGTTATTTCACAAAAAAGAACAAAATTTCGAAAATTTTAAGCAATACGACATTATAGTACATACACTAAGAAGATGAAATACAACGTGAAAATCTATTGTAGAAGCCATAACTTCAGTACTATTACAGAATTCTGCAAAAACCTTAAAATTAATTTAGAAAAATTATTAGCTTTATTTACATTATATTGACTACTAGACATTTGCCAGTAAATGTACACAGTAAATGTTCTAAGAAAGTTGTTTTAAGATTCACAGAGGTTTCCATATCCATATTAATTAAAAAGATCGTTTCATTGTTGATAAATCAAAGATTTATTTCATAAAATTTTTTTGATAGAAGTAGCAACCAAGTAGCACCAATAATAAAATGCATGTTTAAATTAAAAAATGTACACATATTTTAACACTAATTCTAATAAACTAACACAATTCGTTTCTAGATCTTTGTACGCAACACTTAAACAAATCACCTTTAGATAAACCGTATTTTTGTAAGTACACCACATAAAACCACGTAAACCCGAACAAACCGCGCTATAAAATTTACGACCAAAAAAAAAGTCAACCATTCTGAAGCAAGCTATTTCCGCCTACATCCACTGGCAACTTTGTACATATAAGTAAACTCAGACGTACTCTTGAAAATCGAATTACCAAAGAGACGAAACTATCCCAGCCGACGACGAGCATCTAATAATGGGCGAGCGTCTCGGCCGATCTCGGCCGAGTCCACGTGCGTACTCGCGATCGCTGCGAGAGATAGCCGACTCTCTCACCGCGTGCGCCGCGTTAAAAAGGCAAATATCGCGCAGCTAGAAAAAAAGAAGCGTGCGCGCATATAATAATAAACCCGGGCGGGAAAGCGCATACAGGTAGAGAGCAGCAGTGTCAGATCGGCGAGGCCTAATAAATCGGCGAGACGTCGCCGGGCGCAGCGAGTCTGCTGCATGTAGGTGCCAACGAAAATAGTTCCGTCATAGCTACGAGCTGGCGTGCGCGCGAGGATGTCGTAGATGTACACGCGTGAGAGCAGGCGATAATGTGTCTGCCTGTCGCGTATCCGCAATGTATGTAAAGAGAGCGGGGAGACGAGTAGGCGGCTTTGAAGTTTGAGATGATGTTTGCACTTTGAGAAATCGGCTTTTACTGAAGTTTATTCAGAGGTTGATGATAAGCTATTTTTTTATGTGCGGTGTGTCTTGTTGTGTATAATTATAGCAAAATTATTGATTTTGGTTAAATCGTGCTTCTTTCAAATTTGTGTTTTAAATTAGTTTTTTTATGAAAGGAAAGTTCTATTACTGCCATTTGTTAAGGTTTATGAATTATATTCATAAAATGTATGTATTCAATTTTATTTAAATCGTAATGGTAGTGAATTTTTTTAATGGTATTTATTAATGTTTGTATAAAGTATCAAAATATTGTGTAAGAAAATTACTTAAAAATAGTCAAAATAATATTTTAATTTATTTATTATTTTTTTTAATTAATTGTTTCTTGATTAATGAATAAAATATTGTTCTATATTATAAAAAATAATTTTACATTTACAACTATTTTATTCACAGATATCAATATAGATTTCTGTTTTACCGGCATATAATTATAAGAAATTTTAATGCCCATTATTTTCAAAATTTCATAAAAAAATGAATAAATTGATATTTAAATTTCTATGAAACAATATAAAAACATTTATTATAATAAGTTTATAAGGAAACGTCAGTAGAAAGACTGTTTTATTTTCCGTTTTTATTGTTACGGTTACGCTTTGCTTATCAGATTTACTTTGAATGTTGAGTGTCGGTAGTAAATTGAATTATAAAATTTTGTATGCAGATGTTGGTAAAGCAGAAATCTTAACCTATTTTCTTTTCAATTAAGATAACAAGTAATTTTTATTTCCATTTATAATTTTTTTTTTTATTTTGCATTGGGTAGATAAACAATATTATTAAATTACTTGTATTAATAATTAAACAGTATTGTTCTATTTAGATTTATTAATATACTATATTTAAAATAAATCAAACTTAGTTTTGTTTTTAAAAAATGTACAATTAATAATTGTTGTAGTATGTAATAGCTTAATACAAATACGAAAATTAAATTTTATTGTTTCTTAATACGATACTCGTATAAAAAATTTTAGAAAGAGAAATTCTCTAGGAGGTAAGAACAATTGTTTTTTAAATTTTAAATATATTTGTTCCTTCGAAAATTTTAAGAGAAGCTACCTACAGTATTTTTGTAATAGATTTTATAGGCAAGGTCCAGAAATTTAATTTCTACTTAAGATAAACAAAATTTCATAAAGTTGAGTGAACTATGAAATTATGTGCCTCTCCTGTAGGTGCTATTATTGAAATATTATCAGTGACTGTTCCTGAAATCTTCTAAAAAAAATAAATTTTATTACGTTAAAATTGGATAAGAAACAAAAAAGAAAGATACCCATCTTTATAAACTTTCCCGATATTTTCGAGAAACATTATTTTTACGTTCTACAGAGAATTTCCCTTTTAAATATTCTTACGTTTGCATTATCAAATAAAAAAAAAACATTAAACAACATTTATTCCTGAAAGTGTATTTTATATGTACATCTAAAGAACTACTTTAATAAAATCAACGACTTTAGTTCGATTTTACATTATCAACACAAAATCGGTTCAATTCAATTTTTCCCTGAAAAAAAAAACAGGATACCGCCATACTCTAAAAATAACGATCCCAACCAAACTGTACCACAAAACTTCAATCCCGTATTCATCAAGCATCCGTACGACCCTCCACACTGCCATTCCAACCGGCTCCGAAATCTCGTATTCCACGCGCAACCAGCTCTAGTCGCAAAACCGATCATGCAAAGTCGCGTTACGCTATAAAGATCGATACTTCGTCGCCGTAATCCATCAGTCGGCCCAAGCTTCTCGCTCCGGCGCGCGACTAAAAGAGCATACGCAACATGGCAAAAGTGACACGGCTCTCGCATGGATGCATTCGCAAGCGCAAGGACGCGCGAATCATCGAGCGAGAAACAGCCGGAAAAATGCATCGCTCGGCTCGGTGGGTGACTCAATGGCTATATAACGACGCGCGACGTGATGTTCAATGTTAACAAAACGCGCGGGACAAAAAAGAGCCGCGAGAGCGTGAATTGTCGGCGTGATGCAATAGCGGGATTCGGGAATCGTGGAGGAAGGCTTTTTTTTGTAGCCGAGTTTGCGCAACCGCTTGGATAAAGGATTTCTTTTTGAGGTCGTTGCCTCAATTATCTTCGGATTAGTTTTGAATTCGCGTGTTTCGGGTCAGGTTTCGCGCATGACTGAAATTTTACATTCAAAAGTTTAGATGGGTGAGATGGGAAGGCAGACGTTGCGGTGTAGTTAAAAAAAGAATAAAAGATCCTTTCAGAAATATTGCTTTTGCAAAGAGGATAGTCTATTAATGTTTTACTGCGTAAAGCAATGCTTTTAATGGCGTTTTAATATACTGTGGGTCAATATTATTCAAGCCTGTTAATCGATTAACAAGATCATGTAGGATCTATCATTCTGTAACATAAAACTTTGTAAATTGAAACTGAAATCATATTTCAGTTTACGCGTAAAACCGTTGCACTTAGTGATTTGGCATGAATCCCATACAATTTATTCGCAGTCAAATTAATGCAGGACGTCTGGTAAACATTTGCGAGATCCCTTACGAGAAAAATTTGCATATTTCTGAGAATTTATTCTTGACCTTCCTCAGCGTAAGGTCAGAAGAAAAGAGCATGATTTTTATAAATTTAATTAAAAACAGGTGTCTTCTAATATAATTCACAAAGAGTCTAGTCGATAGATAATGACAGTTAATAAGTAAAATTTAATTATAGCTTGAAATATGCTGACAGACGGTATTTAATTTTTAGTGAACAATTGGCACTTCCTGCTAATTAAAGGAGTTTAATGAGTCATAAATATAATGTCGAAGTGACTAAAACTGGAATTTTTTAGAAGAAATCCGTTCCGGGTGATAAAGAGGTTGCCAGATAGAAAATAAGAGTATATAGCAGATGGGATAACGAGCTAAATTTTGGCTAGTGTTAGCAAATTTTAGTGATGCTAATTACTATTTAGATGTCTTGATGTATTACTATTCACGGAAACTCGACAAACTGAATTGACAATTACTTCGTGGTTTTATTGCTTCAGTTTCGTAGCAAGCCTAACAAATATTGTCATTTACGTAAGTCATAAATAATGCACAAATATTTGTTCCGCGTTTTTAAGACCATCTATTACTTCTTACTCAACAAATTTGAAAATGCGTATTGATTAATCGACTGAAAGGTAATAAATGTAGCTGAATTATTGTAGCTCTTTATTGTGTAAAAAAATTTAATTAATAAACAATTTTATATTTAAGAACAAGAAAAAAAATTATATCACAATTTTTTTGCAGATTTTATTCTTGGAAATTTAAGGAAAAGATTTTACTGGCTAAGTAAACTAACAACTTGCGTACTATCAGATAATCTTGGCGAAGCTATAATTTTACAATACATTATCAAAATCACGAGGTGGAGCTTAAAACAACAATGAACAATGTAAATAAATAATATCTCGTTTGAAATCCTTTAACTTTAAAATCACCTTTTTGAATTGTAGTCAGGAAACAGGTGATTTAGGTGTATGAAAAGATAAAAGTTCAATTATCGATTAGCTGAAGCGACGGAATGATATAAGCACGGGCTTGGCATGATTAACATTACCGTTAAAATCTTTGTATTTTCCTATTTGAAATTGAGCAATGTTTTACATTTACATTAGTATATAGCTGCATACAAAAAATTAGTGATAAATTATATTTCTGTAATTATTTTAAAATGCTTTTATTTAAAAGCGCAAAATTAATTAAATTCTTTTAATTACGAGTAAGAAATTTCTTTAATAATCAACTTTTAGAAGTGAAAACATATTTTTTTTTTCATTAGATGTAAAAAGTAACTAGGATGATTTTGTTTACAATTGATTAACGATCAAATGTATCGTATCTTACTGACTCAGATATACCATTATTGAATAAAAGCATCTTAATCGATTTGATGTACTTGAACATCTTAAGTATTTTGATGATGCATTATCTCCTTATCTATATCCGTAACAGATCTATTTCTAGATAAAATTCGATGCTTCGTTCCTTCGGCAAATAAGTCATTCTTACAAAAGCCTATTTCTCATTTATAAATCGCCGCAAGAAAAAAAAAGCTCTCTCTCCGTGATTTATTAAGAAGCCATTATTCTTCGCGGCAAATTTTAAAAAATGCAGTATCCAAGAAATAAAATCTCTTGCAGTATTTATGTAACGGGCCTTGAGCAGCGCGTGCAACTATGAAAATAAAAAAACCTGGAAGCACTTCGGTACTCAACAAGTTATTTTCGTATATATGTAACGCATTTTTTGCGCTCTGAGAAGAAAATCGATGCCATATCTGCATGGCGAAAATGCCGTATTTTTAGCGCACTTAAATCAATATCAAACCAACCCACGTCCCTTAACGCCGACTGAATCTCCATTCATCAACTTATATAGCCTCTTAAAATAACATCCTTTCAACAATACCTCATGGAGCCGATGCTCAGCAAGCCTGACGATGGCGACGCTCTGCCTGCCGTTGCCAAGGAGGGCAAACTGCCTATAGCTCCTGCCTCTGCCGAGACTCGGTGTCTTTTTTCGCAAGTGCGACATTTGCGTATCGGTCCTTGGCTGTGCGTGAAGAAAAAAGTGGTGACGCTCGGAGACGAAGCGGCCGAAGACATGTGTGAATGGGTAGGTACGTGTATGTGTGTGTGTGAGACGCACGCACAATCAGCACCCGGGCACGTGTACTTGAACTTTATAGGCTCAAAAGCGCAGGTGGAGTAAATAAAGCGTGGGTGAAACTTTTCTAATCAGCTGCGACTGGTACTGCCTGTTTTATTGCCGTCGTCGAGAACGGATTGATTCATTGATGTTGATCCGACTTCACAATGTACATGAGTAAGCTGCAGGTGTGATCTTCGCGTCAAAGATGTTTATCTGATTCAATTGTCACTTTCTCCATTCAAAGCACCGAGGCACTGTTGACACTACACTCTCTCTTAAAGCAGCGAACACCCAGGTAGAAAAAAAAGAACTAACCACTTCCTTGCACACGCAATATAGCCGGCGCTTTTACGAGCTCGCCATTCTCACACAGGCACTTGTGAAATTCGAGTCCGATCGAACGCGCGGCTGCACGATAACAGAAGAACGCGCCGTCCGCTCTAATCGGCCGTCCATCGGCTGCCGCCGCACCGCATCGAACTGGGAGATCGAGCAGCGCCTGCGATACACGCGTATATATATAGGTATGTAACCACGGCTATAGCACACAGACGCGCACTTATACAGGCTTAACGCAAAGTGGGTAACGTATTAGATACTTTGCGCTCCGCCGACGTATACGACTCTAAGCTATCCGGCGTTTATTGGCACACGGGATCAGCACTGTACAAAAAAAGCACTTAATTACACTCGTCCCGGCTAAACTCACTTTCACTCACGTTGTAAAAAAAAGACAATTAGCTATATACGATAAATAAAAAAAATTTTGCTAATCCACTCGATCTAGATCCTAATCGCACTGTCCTCGACAGTCCGCAATAAAGCCGCGTCGTTATCTGAGCGAGGAGAGCGGCTACACACTTGCGCTCTCTCAGGGACCCAGCGCGGAAGAGGTTTTCGCGCGGACTAAGCGCGCGATCGCCGAGAGCCAAGGATATATATAAGCGCGAAAGAGAGCCCGACGAGCGCGCGGCGAGCGAGCGCTTGGAGGAGAGGACGCGCACAATGAGCGTGTATACAAAGTCGCCTAGTGACACACTTGCGAGCCCGAGAGCCGGCGAGGCCCGCTCTCTGGGTTACACTGGCTCTCTGCGTGATGACAACGATGTAACGCAAGCGCGGGAGAGGAGAAAAAGGAGCGAGCGTCACGGCTTTTTTCCGCTGAGCGCGATAGTTTGGGATCGATGAGAGAGCCGGTGGGCGAGGAGAGGAAAGTGGGTTGGGATTTTGATTGAGTTATCGGAGGTGCTTGGGGTAGGGATTTATGAGGCTGTAATGGGATGAGAGCTGGTAGTGGGGTGGGATAACGTTTTTAATTAATGCAGTGGAAAGATTTGGATTGGAGTGTTTTTTTTATTTTTGATATGCGGGGAATGGTTGGAGTGGTTGTGCGTGATGGATTTGCTGAGGTGTTTGGTGAGGGAAATAAGTGACTCGCTGGGTATCGTAAAGTATATCACAATAGTGTCGTAAATTTTGTGCTTATGTTTTTATGAAGGGATGGAGGTAGTAAATGCTCGAGACTTTTCACATTTCTTACATGATTCATTCTAATGCGACAAGATTAACGAGAACTATTTGTATTTGTGTGCCAATTTATTTTATTGCATCATTATTGTGAGTGAGCAGCTTTTTATCATCGCTTGTAATCAAAAACTTTTTTGCATGCAACGAAATAATAAAATTTTATTTCAGTTTTTTTGTTCATCTAAACATGTTATATAAAATAGTTTAAGGGCGAAATTAACGATATAATTAACAAAAATTCTATTTAATACAGAGTTATGTAATTATTAAATAATAAAGTCAGAGTCGTTATTAATGACTGTCATTGTTACGGCAATACTGTTTGTTAAAAATTATTATTGCTGCAATAAAATTTTATATTTATAATTGAACCATTTTTCTGTTTTTGGTAAATAAATCTTTATTGAACAGAAAGTGCAATCAATTTTTAACGCAATTTTCTATATTGACGTCGAAGAATATAAATTAAAGAAATTATTAAGCATGAAATATGAAAAAGGTCTATAATGACGTACTATTTCGCTATCATTTTCATTGTTCTAACGTGCCAATTGGCTATTATCAATAATTTACGTTGAAACTAATATTTTCGCAATGTTTCGTAATTTTTTAATGTTCACATCTTTTAAATTCTTACGCAGCCTATTATTTAAGTACTTTTCGAGAATAAATTAATATTGTTGTAAGTAATCACTATTTTCTTCCTCCCTCCCGAATTCTGTCAAAGTGTCAACTCATAAAACCTTATAATTTATTGCTGATTTGTTATTCTTCTAAATAACTTACTTTTTATTTATAATAATTCATGCATATTAATTCTCAAAGTAATAATAAATAACTATTTTTTTAAAAATGATTTATGTTACAAAAATTTATTTTAATATTTCTTAGAAAAAAATATTGAACCATAAATAAAACAAAACTTTCCTTGTCGTATTTGTATTATTAAAAGAAACATCAATAATATTACTCAGCACTTGAATCTACAACAAAGCAATTGTTGAGTGAGTGCACAAAAAGAGAACAGAAAAAGTATACTCCTTCTTCCTTCGTTGATTCTTCTGTATAATTTATTGAATCAGCTCTAGTTACTGTAGGAATTTTTCTCAAGTGCGACCTATTTTATCAATAGCTGCAAAAGGATTTGTTAAAAAAATAATAAAACGATGTTTTAACTTATAAAAATAAGAAATCACATTAATTTAAATTTTGTACTAAATTTTTTCAGAAAATTCCTTTCATCAAAGAATTCCAACAATTATTTAAGAGCAAATATTGAAGATGTATGTCGAGGATAAATTATGTGTGAATCGATTACAAAACTGATTTGCTGATAGGTATTGAATAGAGATAGTTATCGATTAAATATAACAACTCCAGCAATTTACATAATTATTAGTCCATTGTATAGGTGCGCCTACTAAAACTTTTTAAAAGCTTCATAAAATTTCAACGAATACAAAATTTTTTTCAAATCTCGATACCAAGCGAATTCGCAGCGGAATATTTGCTCGCATATTCCACGAACCATTATATGCGAACAAAAACTTTTGTTTGCTCTTCCTTTTTTAAAACTCGCAAAAATTTCCCAATTCAACAGCGCACGCCTCGGCCGATTAATCACACCTGAAAAGTTTACCGATGACACTGCAGAATCGCTTCAAAGTATATCACGCTCCTCCCACGCCAAACTTCACATCCAAGCATTATCTCCAGTGCGTACAAACATCGCTCCACGGAGAAAATAATCGCCCGAAGAAAGAACGGAAAGAAAGAGAAAGGTGTCCTCCAGGCAAAAATTCGCTAAAGGAAAGAGCCTGGGCAGGGCCCTGGAAGTGTAAAGTCTGTAAAGCAGGTCACGGCTTCGAGGTATACGGAGAGTCCCGTTTATTGGCAGTGCGAGCACGGCGGTTGTGCTGTGACGTACATACGAAAGTGACGCGCGTGCGCGGGCGAATCTCGCGCGCGCGCCGAGAGAGCGGGAAACGAAGCACGTGCTGGCCGAGCCCGCGACCACGTGCGTTTTGCTTGCTCGCTGTGATATCGGCGGGAGTCTGGAATTTTCGCTTTTATGTACGCTCGGAGCTGGCTGCTTTGGAGGTAGGTGCGCGCTGAGACGTGAGATTTCACGCTTCTGTGAGGTGTGTGGAAATTGTTTGAGTAAAGCGGAAGGGAGCTTCGTGAGGTGGGAACGAAATTAATCTTTTGCTGATTTAGATGTGGTTTTAGGGTATTATTATTGATGTGATTAGATCTGTTGAAATTTTATTCTGAATAGTAATTCGATTTATATGTTATTGAAATAAAACTTAAAATTAATATAATATTATACTGTTTGATGTTTTGGTATCGGGTATTGCAAAGAGATTTTTTAAAGAGCAAAAATAACTAAAGAAATAAAATATTAAAAGTATTTTTCGTCATAAAGCCGTGCAATTTTACAGCCTGAATAGTTGATCCTAGCACACGGGTACTAGCGAAGCCGACTTGATTATCTCACCTTTACATGCAAGTTTAAAATCGTACGGCAATGTGATGAACATTATTTCTTATATCTTATTGCCGTAGAATTTGATTTTACAAACTGCTCGATCGTTAAATTCTACAAATCTACAAATATTATACATATGATAAAAATATTATCTCAACTAAATCAATATAATAATAAATCTATTAAATAAATTAAGCTATTCTATAAAAAATATCAGTTTTTATTTTTTATAATTATTAAAATACTTTTTAGATAAAAGAAAATAACTATAATTATCGATTTTAACACTTTATGCCCGCAAATAACTCAATACTACTCGTAAACCGTAGGCTTACCAATTATTGGTTTATTGATTTCATGTGGGTAAATTGCTTATTACGAAAAATCGTTCTATTTTGAGTTATCCATTAGAGTAGAAATCTTTACTTCAAACTTCATATTTAAAACATTTGCAAACTTTTTATTTTATTAATTTTATTATCAAGAGCTAATATTGAAAAGTAGATCTTGAAAGATCTTTTTTAAAGCGATTTTAAAATATCAATATATTGATACTATTTACAAAAAGATCTGCCATCAAACATTGCATTTCAATGACGTACTTTGGCTCATTCCGTCCCTTAAAATTTTCTAAGAAACCAAATAAGCCCCGGTTTTAATATTTAAAAAAAATATTAATAGTAAATTAAATTAAGACACAATTAAGTATTATAAAGTTACTTTCATAAATTTTGTATAGTAGTACTTTCTTTTATTTGAAATTTTTTCAAGTTATGAGATGTGAATAATTAAAGCTTTCATTACTGCTTTTTTCTTTTTATAATAAGATATATTTTATTAAATATATATCTAAAAACTGTGTTTGTTTACTATGAATCGCAACATCAACTATAAAAAAATATAGAATAATATACAATATTTTAAGAAGATAATTATCGAACAAAACAGTTGAGCAAATTAAATACTTTAAATTATTTATGTTAAATATTTTACTTAATTGATTAAACATTATTGGTAATGGAGATTAATAATAATAATGATAATAATCTTAATCACTTTAAAAATCTTTTACAACTAAAATAATTAGTACCTCATCAAAAATTCTACATCTTTTCTCACTAAACCAACGATTGCACACATTTAACAAGACACCAAAATCTGCAAACAACCAAAAAAAAACTTTCATCCTCAATTAACTTCACGTAACACTATTACAGTCTCGCTCCATTACCCTCAAGTCTACATTACAAAACCCGAACGATTACACAGCAACAAAAAATCAAAACAACTCGTAAAAACCCGCGCTGCAAAAAGGCGCAGCTCTACCTGCTCTTACACCAAAAGAAAAATCCTGGTAATTACCTCGTTCGTATCCGAATCGAAGGCTAGCCACGTCCTCGGATCGTGCAGAACCCATGAATTCATAATCGCGCCGGCGCAAGCCTGTATAAACACACTCTTAGACCGCGATATATCACTTTTCACATTACCGGCTCCTTTATTATTGGTACAACTTCATTCGCGGGCAGGCGCACGTGTGCATGTGCAGCGGCGAATCGATCGCGCTGCTGCTTCTGCGCGGAAAAAAGAAGCTTGTTGAGCAGGCGAGAGAGAGAGAGAGAGAGAGCGGTATTATCGGATACTTTTATCGCTCGGCGTTAACGAGTGACTAATTATTGTACAAGAGGGGCTCTTGTCTGTCTCTCTTGTATTGACAGAGGAAAGTCCGGGGATATGTGTGTTTACTCGGGATTTCAAGAGAGCGTAAGTATATTTCGCGCTCGCGCGTGTGTTCGGCCCGTGCGATGGATTGTTGTGCCGCTGGAGAATCTTTTCTTTTGTGAGCGACGTTGAAAGGGGAAGAAGACGCTTTGTGCGCTGATTTTTTTTAAGTTGGCTTTTTTAAGAGCATTGATTGATGATGAGAGGACTTTTTTCCCGTTGTGAGGATTTCGAGCTACGGTTGCTGAATTATCTGTGCGGTGAGCGCCTGTGAAGGCCAATGAACTTCTTTTCTTACGACTGGGTGGTTTTATCGGTTGAAGGAAGAATTACATTTTTAGGCGAATGTAATAGGGAAGTGCAAATTTTCTAAATAATGGGATTTATGAAAGAATAGATTTTAGACTGAAATTTTATCGCATAGAAACGTATTTTTATGCAATTAAATTTTATAAATAAAAAAATAATTATAGCATTATAGTGATTTCTTGAATCTTCATATTATCTAGAAGGCTTTAATTAAAATAAAAATTTCAACAAAATGTTTTAATATATCTGCAACAAGACCGTTAATTTTTATCTAAATTCTAATGTGACTAGTTTTTGACTAATTAAAATTCCTAACCTTTTCATACTTTAAAATTTTTTCTTTTTTTTATAGTTTTTGCTTTCGAAACCAGTTTACCTCTTAAAAAATTGTTGAATTGTAAATGTTGAAATTTTCTATTCAAATTTTATACTTTCCGAAAAGTAATGCCGGGTTCTTTCAAGTAGCAGTCCAACATTATTCTGTATTGCATAGATACGTCCGCTCACGCAAATTTTTCGCATCAGCTTGGCATATCTCAAATTCAAAAGAGGCCTCGCAGCCTCGAACAAAGTAACTCGGCACTATGACATCACCATGAGAAATACACGTTACAGCAGCAACGCCGAGCACGAAGCAGCGATAAAACTTTAAAATTTACCAGTTCCCGGAAAACTCGTACACCCACTTAGTCGATAAAAAAAAATAAAAACCCAACTCCACTTAAATACTTAAATACATTAATACCTCAATTAACGTACACACAGATCCAACACGCCACTCAACTCAACCGCAGTCCGCGCTAAAGCCGCCTCGCCGCGCGAAGACCTCGGCTTTATCTAGAGTCACGTCTGCCAGGCACGCATAATTTATCGAAAATATAACGGGCCGAGAGATGGAAATGACTTTCCGCAGGCTTGGCACGCGGGAAATTCGCCGATAAACGCGAGCGCGCGCATTTGGTTCAAGGTCGAGCTCGCCCCGCGCTCGCGGATTTCTCTATATATCTATACATCTGCACGCCGGCGCGCGTTTTCCCTTGACTTTTTTCTCTCCCTCCACCTTGCATAGCCAGCTCATTGTGTGCCAGCGCGAGCGAAAAGCTATATATGCGAAAACCCTTGCGGCTGGATATGTGAGTATTATATACATTCCGCGGCCCCTTCGGCTTTTACCTCTCTCGTTTGTGTGCTGCCAGGATTAAACTTGAATTCCGGCCTTGGCCCTCGATCTTGCCCTTCTTCCCAGAAATCCATATGAGCGTGCGAAATTTTGCGAGCTAGACGAGTTTGCGCCTGCCGAGCGTTGGGTGACTGGATGCAAGAGGGAACCGGCTTGGTTTATTTTTCCGCGAAGAGAGGAACGCGACACTCGGGTTTATATGGATTGCCGTACTGTTGTGCAGATGTGTACGATGTATGGTGGAGGGTCGGGTTTTTTTTCTTTTTGTTATCTTGCGTCAATAAAGGACGACTTCTCGAGATTAGATAATTTTTCGCTAATTGCGCGCCGGGTTGCGTGAAATCTGATACTTTGATGAAGAGAAAGTTTGACAGAAGCGGGGTTTTGTTTGTTTGATTGATTGGTGATTGGTGTGTGCAGATACATTTCGTGAAATTTGGAATTAATTGGTTGTACTGTGATGTTTGATGACTTATTCTCGGAAAGATTTTAGGATGTTTAATTTGTATTATTAAAATGGTTGTAATTTATTTTAAAAAGGATAAAAAACAATGACGTTATTAAATTTGTCGCAACATAGAAAAAAAGTTATTAGATAATATTTTTTATGAATATTTAACTATATATACACCCACGTATTAAACACTTTAATTTGTTTAGACTCTTTAAATGAAAAAGATTAAGCTAAAGCTATGTGCATCGAAATGCCATTGTGACGTCACGTGATAAACGAATTCCTATTTGCCACGTCACGATGCCGACGAATTCCACGCTGTGACGTCCCACGCGGTCAGTTTAGAACTACAATGTCTTCATCGTTTTGAAAAATATTTTCAATATTAAAAAGTTGTGGTACAGTCAGCGTTTAGTTTCAAACAAAACAAAGGGCTTGGTCCCTTGAAATTATTTTTCGTTTCAATATTTTTTAGTCTATTATCTAGAGACAGCGTGTCGAGGTGGTACTAAAATTCGTATGTATTTTTGGGCGAGACTATATAGTGCTCCGAAATATAGAAGACGACAACGCCGACGACGTCTTTCAAACTTTTCCTGTGCGTGCTCCCTTTTTATTCGCTTGCGCGTCGAGAATAGCTGAACGCGCCCTTTGTATCTTACGGCTGAGTGCACGATTGAGAGCCTGATTTTTATAGGCAATATGCGAGGCTTCGAACGACGTTAATATAACTGCGTGATACTTTTTTCAAAGCAAAATCTTTCATAAATATTTAACAAGATATTTTTGCGTAAATAATAGCAATGCTTCATTAATGAATATACCCAATGAATGAATTCGCATTTCATTCACGTTAAAATCCACCCACTATTGGAATTCTGGCAAAGGTTCGCAGTTGACTTATTTCCGGAAAATGTCCTATGTTTAAACTGTGCAGCTCAGGCGTATCGACAAAGTCTGTAGACGCGGGGAATTGCATTGTTAAATGAAACTTCGGTAAGGAAGTTGTAGAGTATCGAACGTCCCCTCAACTGTGAAATTTAATTTCGTTCTAAACCGTTGCACAGAAGACAACGTTTTCATCGCATTTCAATAGACGGAAAATAATATATTTTTTTTTAAACTTATGAATGGTTTTATTCAAAGCTTTAAATTTTGAAAATTTTTGGCATTCAAGCTTCTGATTCTTAAGGAAATTTCCACCAAGTTATTTTATTCATTCAGACAATTATTTTGAGTCCCGTTTCCCCCCACTATTTTACTTGTTTCCTGAAATACAGAGGTCATTGTATCAGGCAAAATGACTAAGTGCCTCGCAAGCATCCCAACGTGATGATATATAGTGATAAGGCCAATGCTTGTTTTTCGTTCATGCACTTACATTGCACTTGATAGTTTGACGAACTTTACTGCTGAAAGTCGTATATTTTTACTTAGTGTCATAAGTATTAAAACATTTGTATACTTCTTATGTAATTGCAATATTTTTGTTCGCTTTAATTACTTAATTAATATCAGCTAATAATAATCTATTAGCAGTTAGTTAGTCAGAATAATTAAGAGTACTAATTAAAAAACGTCATTACATCAAGAAAACATTTGGTAATAAAATAAGACAATGTTGCAAGAAAATTGAAAATAGCAATTTCATTAATAGATTAACTAAATAAAACGTTCAATACCTAATTTTCCGTTTTCTCTAGTAAATAAATCATGATAGTTTGCATACGTTCGTAAAAGAGTCATTTGCTTTTTATCAAAAAATGTCGTCAACCAAGCTGATAAACAAGCGCCGCGATGTTTACATGGAAATGAATAGTAGTTGCGCAGAGCAAAGTTAATTCTAAAAATAAGAAAATGCTCGAGGTTTTCGTCGCAAAATGTATGCGAGTTGCCGAACCATACGTGCCAATTTCGGCCCAAAACATAATTTTGTCACGCAAATACAATATTTCTAAGAATTTCTTACTAATTATCATAAACTCTGTAATTTTAATTAACAATATACACGACTATTAGTAATGTAAGCACATTAAAAACCACATTTAAAGTTCGAAGACAATGGAAATACAGCTCGTAGATTAAAACGGAGCAATATAATTTTCATCGCCTAGTGATTTTCCTGCATTTCTAGACGTTCGAAAATGAATATCCGCCTCGACATCGTATCTGTGTATTTCGTAAGAATACGAAATTAATAGAGGAAACTAGGTTTCACAGCTCCTCGAGCCGCTCGTGGTAAAATACTCTTATTTCCGCTGCACCCAGTGCAGTCTCGAAATATTTTCATTCAACCTTCCACAAAACAACACTGCGATCTTACAAAAACACCGTTTGCAACAAAACGCTCAGTCGTTGGTTAGATTTTACAAAAATTCGAAGAATCCCGCCTGAAAAGTACACAATAACACACCCTTCCCCCTTCCCCCTCTACGTTACACTTGGCTACCATGTGAAAATCGACATAATAACCTCTCGCGACGAAAAAGTACGAATCTCATCGATCACCCGAAAGCTCCGACTCATTATTCCATTTTAACTTGAAGCATGACTGTACAGAACGAAATTAAAAACAAAACCTACGCGCAACAACGTCGGCTTGCAAAGTATATACGACAAAAAACACAAAAAACAAAATCCGAACGTTGAGAGAGACGGTCCACTGTGTACGAAAAAAAAATCATCGAACTATGAGAGAAGAGGGGGGGGGGTGTACCCTGTAGTGACTGTATATAAACGTCGATATACGATTAAAAAAGGTAAGGTAAAAATATGAAAGAGAGTTCAAAAAGCGCAGGACAGTTGACTCACCTAACGGCAGAAGCTCGTCGTCCTCGTCTGCAGCAGCTGATCAGCTCGAC
>UELX01000984.1:0-54578 GCA_900480035.1 Eupelmus urozonus
ATTGTAAAGTTGGAGAATCGTTCGCAAATATAGTTTTTTAGGAGTTGTTAAGATTTGATCATCAACGAACCAAGTTGTTTCTAGTAATATTTTATTTAAGTCGACGTTTCGGAGGATTTACTGCCTCCCTTTTCAAGACTTACAATTATAAATAATACTAACCATGTAAATGATTAGTATTATTTATAATTGTAAGTCTTGAAAAGGAAGGCAGTAAATCCTCCGAAACGTCGACTTAAATAAAATATTACTAGAATATATTTTGTTCATTCCAACAATTTTTGTACGCCAATTTTTGTTTTCTCTTATTTTGCTCGGGTGAAAAAAGTTTTTACGAGGTAAATAACATTATTTAGGATACATATCCGTGTTGAAATACACGTGTCAAATTATGAAATTAACAGAAAGTTCTCAAAATAACAGAATGCTGTCAAATTAACAGAACATTGTCAAGTTAACAGTCCGTCTCCTGAATCGACTTATCGTTCTGTTGAATCGACTTAAGTATCCTGTTCGGTTAGGCTATTGTAACAGCACGGATTTTGTTAATTCAAAAGCATTTTGTTGATTCAACAGCAGATCTGTTAAATCAATAACAGTTTTGTTAATTTTACCAAATTTTTTTCTCAGTGCATGACTCTGAAACACATGATGAACACGATAATGGAGATTGTGAAGACAGCGGAGACAGTGATGACAGTGGAGACAGCGGAGATAGTGAATGATGGTGATGACTGAAAGCGACGATTAGGATTACGAAAATAAAAAATTATTGCGATTTGAAGACTAATTCCTTTTCATGTATAAACACATGCTATTTATGAAAATAAAAATATTCGTAAAGAGTATTGGTTCATAATTTGTTTTGCAATTTTTTGTAATCTAATCTGCTTATATATATATATATGCCTCAATATTTTATTTTATATCAACAAAATTCTTCCAGGGCGATGTCTCAATAATCAATATGATAATCTTAGCATTTTACGTAAGCAATAAATATAATTAATTAAATGGAAAATGATATTTATTACGTTTTGAAACTTATTGATTATTACGTAAAAATTATATTAAAAATTACCAATTTCGTTACCGATTACCAATCAAGTTTAAATAAAAAATTTAAGCGAACATCAATCATGTTCATTTGCAAGATTACATTGTAGTTGATGATGAATCTAAGGGGCTAAGTCCCGACAAAAGGTCTTCTTCACATAAAAATCGAATCTTTTTCTCTAACAAAGAAACCACCGTTCAAAAATTTGCTCTTACGCTATACTAGGACGAATTCACGATCGTTTCTTGTATTAACGGCATCTCTCTGCTGCTATTCCCCTAAACATGTACAAAGGAAAATCTCCAAAACTTTATCATCCCCGAGCCTAGGACCCTAGCCACCCGCGACCATCCAATTTCTCATTTCCCGGTACACTAGCGCGACCGCCTCATATTTATTTCTTTCTTTCGATCGTCCGAAAATAGCCTCCGGGGACGTCGAGAGGTAAATCCCGATTGAGCCCTTAACACCACTTGGCGCGGCATATTTTTTTTTACGTGGTAAATGTGAGGAGTGCGGTTGTCCACGCACAACGGAAGAAAATTCGCGTGCGGCGACGAAAATCGAGAGCCGCTGAGGCGTCGTAAACGCGCCTATGCGCTTAAGTGCGGGGGGCGATCGAGAAAGGATCGTTATAAGCTTGAAGGGGAGTCGCGGATTATGGTTATAAGATGGTCAAAAAAGTAAGATTGCGAATTTAAAGTTTTTGGGAATGTTATTGGAATTCCTTAAGCTATTTTTTTAGTAATATTTTAAAATTCATCTAATAATATTTTTTTAATTTAGGAAGATCAAGTTTTGAAGAAAATATAATTAAATACTATATCAAAATAAAATGTAGTAGTTATTTAAAATTGGATGGATATGAAGGAACTCGAATGTAGTCGTTTTTTAATAAAAAAGTTTATTTAAAGAAAAATTGCCTCTGTGGCTTTTTTCTTGATATGTTACTTACATAGCAATGTCAAATCATTTACGTAATACTAAGAAACAAAAGTAAATTTTATTATAAATTAAAAAATCGAAATAAGTTCAGGTACGTACACAAACTCAAGTCCCGATAAAAAGAATCACCTAAATAACTACACTCCAGCTTCCTACAAACACATCGTTAACTATATCCTCCACAACCCCAACTAACACTTCTTTCTTTCTCCCTCCCTCTCTCTCACACACACACATCCATCAAAAATATATCGTTCTGTTCATCGCCGCGATAAATAAAACCGCTCGGTCTATCCAAAAAGGGGGAGCCGTTGCCAAAAAGCCCCTCGCGAAAAGTAGCCTCGGCGCTAGCTCAAAAGCGCGCTTACACCAGAAATTGATCGAGGGCTCGCACTTTTTTGTTCGTTTACGACTTACAGGGGGTCCAGTAACGGCGCGGGGATCCCTCGATGATTTATGCCGGACACTGCCGGCGATTTCTCGTCGACGTATCGGCAGGAGGAATATAATGTGCGAGCGCATTTTGTCCGCGCCGAGTGGACCGATTTTTCGTTAGCTGACAGGTTATTATATGCGTGAGTCTGGGCGCGTTGCTTTTTACGTTTATTTGTGAGAGATGAGAAGGATGGGTGTGGGGATGTGTTTGATGCGGTGGATTAGGTTTTTGTGTTGTTTTAGGTGTTTGTCGGGGTGCGAAAAATGGAGCTACGATTTTTAGATTTGCTTGCAATTTGTGAAATGCTGGTAAACAAAGAGAATATTTATCAGTTGATTTATATAAGTATTAACAGATTTTTCTATAATATTAATGCTTTAATAAATAACCATTTTATATCTTTGCGTTGATAATAAATTAAAAATCAAATTTGAAAGGCATGAAAATTTTATTGAAGATTATTTTTTCATCATCATTAATTATTTAGAACAATTTAATGATTTTAAATAGAATAATGTAGTTCCTTCAAAACAATATATCACATAAATAAATTATATTTGATTTATGAAAATTAAATATTAAATGGAAAATATGCTAAAATCTTCAATAATTTTACAATATTTTTGAATGTACTAAAAATTGCAAATCAATAAATTTTTATCAACATCAAAATTAATTAAAGATAAAAGTTTTGCTTTCTGTGTTCCAATTCCAAACACTTTAGTATATATAGTTACATGGCAGCGCTGATAGATACGCACTCTGCAGCATTTCTTTCGAAGCTTTTGAAACGTTATACCTGTGTGCGATGTCTGTCGATAATCCGACATTATCTACTTACGCTAAACAAGCCGAAAATTACAAAGTATAAAACACTTATCTACTTTAACACGCAATGTTAATATTATAACTGATACACTACTTACATACTTTCAAAAATTAATGTTATACAAATTTGCATAATCCTTACTTTATTTTGTCATGCAAAGTTGTAACGCATCTATGTTTAAAAACATACAGTATAAGTATGTACTTAAATGCTAATCCGGATCGCTATCCAATTTTCTTATAATTATTACATTACATTACATTTAAAATTGCAACTTTTTGATTTTGTAAATTTTAAATGTTACCTATACAAAATTTCAATATAAACATTATTATAAACATATTTGACATTATTATTAAGTTTTACACGAAGAAAAATCTAATAATTTACTATTATTGATAGCTGAATTATCATTGCCAATTGCTTAATTAAACTTAATAATTTCCGGCTACAAAAACCAGCCACTATAATAATCCCAATCCTAACAAAATACACCAATTATACTGAACAAAACCATAAAAAAACCTCCATCCCTTCAAACATCCGTTCAAACGATGATTCATCCCCAATCATCTCCTCCCAAATCGCGGCATCATCTCTAATTTCTGCAACCTCACTTCCTCACCCCCCAACTCACTCCCACGTCCAAAAAAGGAATATACACGTCAAGGCCAAGCAATAACCCAGCTTGCGCGCGCGCGAAAACCAAAAATGCCCGAATTGCAGCGCCCACGCGGAAAATCATCGGAAGACATATAGCCACATGCGCGCGCCGCTGCTCGATCGATCCTCGGGGCTGTCCGAGCATGCGTCCTTCGTCGGCAGCTGGCTGAATGGAAAAGCGGGAGAGTGGCGTCGTCGCGCTGACGACCAACGCGCGCTGCTGAGGAAGAGGACACGACGTAGGCACGTCAGCACGCAAGGAGGATTTGCCAGGTCGTCAAGTGAGTACACGAGTTGACTTTTTTTGGTTTTGGGATTTTGGGATTGGGGGTGGGATTGAAGCGAGGTGGCAGGTATTTTTGAAGGGTGGAGGGAGTGGGAGGTTTGTTTGAGAGGATGCGAGGAGGATCGATTTGGAGTGAGAGGATCTGTGAATTATTTCAGCTTGGGGAAGAGTGTATCGTTGGCGGTGTGATAATTTTTTAATTGAGAGCAGATTTATATTTGGGATGCAGGAAATCTTTTGATAAACTTTTTTACATATTGGCTGAGTTACGTTAAATTGTGAATTAACCTCTGGTGTCGAGAAGAATGTAGCGCATGATCAATACCGACTTTAAAAATATATTTATTTCGATTTGGTAGTTGAATAAAGAATACACGGAGAATTATTTACTTAATTTTTTTTAACAATGTTTGAATTTATTGAATGTTAGTTTCTCAGTAAAGTAATTTTGTCTCGATTGTTAAATTACAAGTAAAATAAAATTTATATCGTTCTCAAAACCTTTTTATCATTTATCTCAATCAATACTTCTGAAATATACTCTTTCCTTAATCTTCATGGCCCTTTACAAATCATTTCTTTTTTTCATGCTGGAATTTATGGATTATTCATAATACAAAGTTGCAACTGTGTTACTTATTGATTTTTTTTATAATAAGGGAGATTAAAGATAACAGCATGGCAAACTTAGTAGAAACTCATCAGGCCAAAATAAACAAAATGATACCGAAGGTTAAGCAGGTGGCCTTTGTAAGAGAAAAATTACGAAATATAAACTGCATTACGCGAGCATGTAGGAGTTTGATTTGAGAGAGTATATCGATTTTGTTCCGTTTCCCGGAAATAGAAGAAAATCACGTGTGATCGAATCTCTCATGATTGAATTTCAGGTGAATATATAACTCAACTAGCGACTACCGTTCGTAATTCAATTATACGCATAAATTCATACAATTTAAGGGTTTGTAAAATTTCTCGTTCTAAAAGTAGAAAACTAATTTCGGAGTTAAAAGTAACTCAAAGGTAACAACATGTGGTTGGTTAAATGTAATTAAATGTAGTTAAAAATTTCTTTCACGTATTCATTCTTACGTCAATTCAAAATCTTGTCTAATTATTTAAAGAAATAATAGAAGTCAGTTAATGAAGCAGAATCTTTTATTCATTAACGATAAAAACTAGAATTACACTTATTTACCATTTATCAAGCAAAGCGTTATAAAATCGTTACATCTATCATAAACAAAAAAAAATATTCTATAACACACTATTTCAGCAACCCAAACATCCTTGTCACTAAATAACACCGAGCACAACAGTAAAAAAGTCGGGAGAAAATTTGTTTCGCTTCTTTATCGATTAATCACCGCAAGTCGGACTAATGCAAGTAAATCTGATGAATTGGTGTTCTTCTTATTTCCAGGATGCCATCAGTCAGGCGAATGATACTGGGGCACGTCATGTCGGGGATGTGCGCGAAAATTAATCGAAAGAAGAAGCTGGAGGGTGACGTCATGGACACCCCACTGAAGCGATGTCTCTCCACCTTCGACATCACCCTCCTCGGTATGTGCGCGCCGATATGCATCAATAAAAATTCTTCGAATGCCTGCGGACGTTTCCATTAAGACCGCGGGGGCAACGAGGATTTTTATCGCGGCAGGATGGATGGTTTTTATTTCGAAGGATTCTTGTTGATGTTTATTAAATCGGACTTTTTTTTTGTATTGTGGGATGATGTTTTTGGGAGTGATTAGTGCGATGATATATTGATTATCGGAAAGTAATTAAAAGTTACGGTTGAATAATTGAAATGAAACTTGTGAACAAAATAAAATTTGAATATGCAAATCTGAAATTGATAATATTATGAGATTATTTTTATTTTAATTGTTTTAAAAACATCTATAAAACTCTTATCACTTTTTCCAGGTATTGGACATATGATAGGAGCGGGAATTTACGTGCTAACTGGCCCCGTTGCACGTGATATCGCTGGTCCTGGTGTGGTTTTGAGTTTTTTATTGGCTGGTTTGGCATCCTTATTGGCGGCTTTGTGTTATGCCGAATTCGGTGCTAGAGTGCCAAAAGCGGGTAGTGCTTATGTGTACGCTTATGTTTCTGTTGGTGAATTTTGGGCGTTCGTCATCGGTTGGAATATTATCTTAGAGCATATGATAGGTAAGTTTAGTTTTAAAGTTTTTCAATAATCTTTCTTTTGTAAAAATGTTCCATTTAGCTTTTAATTTATGTAGAAAGCTGGGCTATTATGCAAAAGAATGACCTACTTGATGGTAGTAATGTAATGTCTGTGGCGACTTGCCATGTAATTTTTCTTCTTTTACGATTTAACGCAATCGATACCAAAATAATAAAAAATGTTCTAAATTTTAAGATAATAATTTCTATTTAACTTTGCTAAATTCTTGTCTTACCAGGCTCGACTCATTCTACTTAATATACTGTCCATATTCTTAAGAAAATGTACTTTTCCATTCAATATTTTTTATAATTCCATTCGAAATAAAACTTCTCAAACTTCAACTCAAACCATAAGTCACATCCCACAAAATCCGCACAAAACCTAACTAACCGAAAACCATCAACAGGTGCAGCCTCGGTGGCGCGCGCCTGGAGCGGCTACGTGGATTCGCTGTCCGGCCGAGCAATCAGCAACTTCACCAAGCGTCTGATGGCAGGCCACAGCATGGACGAGCCCTTGGGTAATGTGCCTGATCCTCTGGCAGCTGCACTCTGTCTGCTCTACGCCCTGCTGCTAGCCCTGGGTGTTAAGTGTTCGGCAGCTGTCAACTCGCTGCTGACTCTGGTTAATCTGGGTGTCATGGGTCTTGTCATCTGTCTTGGCTTCTATCACGCGGATCTGGCCAATTGGAATTGGCAGGGCCATGGTTTTCTGCCGTACGGCTTCACTGGTGTTCTTGCTGGTAGGTTTTTACCAGTAGTTGGTAGAGTTAGAGATAGAGAAAGTGTGTTTTATGTATTCATTTTTTAGTAAGACGTCGCAATATGATTTACTATATATATTAAAATTGTGCATATTCTAAAAAGAGTTAGTAAAATGTATAATTACAAAACAGATGTTACAAACTATTAGCTTCTTTATAATTTTACGTATTCTTTTATCAGACGTTCTCCAGTTATTATTTTTTAAAAGCTTTATCTTTATATTCATCTCTATATTCTTCCTCAAAAAGCAACACGTGCAGAATAGACATACCGGATATCATTTATTATTCATACGTATTCGCCGCCCTTCGAAATTGAGATTATGCGAAATCGATACATTCGCATCTTTGAAAAACATGAGCTCACAATGAAGTTAACATTATTCACGGAGATCAAAAGATATCAGCTTTAAAAATAGAGCACCCTCTGCATATCTTTTCTTCCTCCCTTTTTCTTTTATTTTCAATTGTATCCCTCAACATCATCTTCATTAAAAATTCTAACAACCACCTTATTGAATACATTTCAACATTACGCAATTTACACATCCCAACAAATTTCCACACTAAAATTCTCTCCTACCATTCAAGGTGCCGCCACCTGCTTCTACGCCTTCGTCGGCTTCGACTCGATCGCCACATCAGGCGAGGAAGCACGAGAACCGACCCGCAGCATACCCAGGGCCACTGGCCTCTCCATGGCCATCGTCACCGTGGGCTACATCCTGGTGAGCGGTGCGCTCACTCTGGTCGAGCCCTACGCCAAGATTAGCAGGACAGCTGCTTTGCCCGAGGCGTTCGCCGCCCGCGGTATACCCTGGGCCAAATACGTCATCAGGTGGGTGGACGCTATTACGGAAAATTGATTGATGTATCGGTTCGGAAGTGGGCGCGCATTGTACTTTAACGGACGGGTTTTGATGGAAGTTCGATTAGGGGCGGAGAATTGTGGAGAGGAGGGAGGTTGATTAATGGTTAATGGGAGCGGGTGAATGCGGATTTGAATTTTGTAGTTGGAAGGGTATTGTTGGATTAAGTTCGGGGAATGAATTGTTTGGAGTTGTGTTCTTCGAGCTAAAGTTTAGCTGTTGTGTATAGTTGGGAAGTTTAATTTGAATTTAAGGAAGAATATAGTCCATTCATTTTGTTTGGGCAAATTTCAAAGATTAAATTAAAAATATAAAAATTAATTTAAAGGATTTTTACGTCATCCATTATTTTTTAATATTATTTTTTCCGATTTGATCTCAAAACAATCCGTTAATTCAACCCGACTAAACCGCAAGAGAAATTTTCAAACTTCTACAAAAAAATCGTACCAACTGTACCCATAAATAAAACATCTCTCAAAAACCCTTCCTAATCCTACAATTTCAGCGTGGGCGCACTGTGCGGCATGACAACAACCCTGTTCGGCTCTCTCTTCTCTCTCCCCCGCATCATGTACTCGATGGCGAGCGACGGCCTGCTCTTCGGCTTTCTGGCGCGCGTCAGCAAACACACCCAGGTGCCCACCTGCAACCTGGCCATAGCCGGCTTCGTCAGCGGCCTGATAGCCCTGCTCTTCGATCTCGATCATCTGGTGGAGTTCATGTCGATCGGCACCTTCCTAGCTTACACTATCGTCTCGGCCAGTGTGATCGTGCTGAGGTACAGGCCACCACCCCAGCCGTCGCCTGCTATGGATAATACAGTGTCTTCTGATACGACCTTGGCCACGGGATCGTCGAGCCATCAGCTGGCGTCGCCGGCCAATACCGATCTGGTTATGGATTCCAGCGAGTGTAATAGCATGTGCACGTCCGTTGAGTCTCAGGTAGGATGCTTTTAGATGGAAATGTTCTTGCTTTATAGATTAAAAAAAAATTGTTAGATTAGATGTGGGATCAAGTGGGTTAAGTTTCAACATAAAAAAGAAAACTACATTACCGACAGTAACGATTCGATTTTTTTCCTCAGCTCATCCAAGGATTTTGCACGGATCAAATAGGAAGGGTGAGACCTCGCTACGCATGGCTAGCAAACTTCCTTGGAGACTGCGAACCAGGAACCGCGGTTACCACATCGATTGTCTTCTATTCCATGGCTTGTGTCTCACTTTGCTCATTATTGGTATTCTTGTCCCAGACTACGTGTTCGCTCGCCTGGTGGGACTATATAATGCTCATTAATCTCATTATTATTCTCGTAACGAGTAAGTACCGTCTGACTACTGATAAAATATAATTACAACGTTATTATTTTTGAATATAAAATATAGAAAACTAATGATTTCCACTAATTATTTATGTATTATTTGTAAATAGGTCTCTTGGTCATTGCTGCTCATCAACAAAATCCGCCAAGTTTAAGTGGGTCCACCTTTAGAGTCCCGATGGTTCCTCTTGTACCGGCTCTCAGCATTCTATTGAACATTGGCCTAATGTTCCATCTATCGATGTTGACGTGGCTTCGATTCCTTGTTTGGATGATAGTTGGTAAGCAATATTATTTGGTAAAAAAAATTATACAGATTTAATTAAGGTTACATTCTAATTGAATGACAAAGAAATTTTCACCCTTTAAAGGTAGTTTACTGAAAAAATAAAAAATAAGTAGAAACTTACCTTCATAATAAATTATGATTTCTTTATAATAACGTTTTACTTTAGAAAAATGCAGTTTTATAGCTTTTACATTCTGCAATTTTTTATTTGAAGAATTCTAAATTTAAAAATAATAGTACTAATTACAATATGTGACCAATAAAAGTATTACGCGAACTGAATAAAATGCAACTTAAAATTTTTCAAACTTGATTTTGTCTAAGATCGTTCTGTCAACTTAAAAGAAAAAATTTGCTTATAAGTCTAGATATAATGTGATCATAGTCGTAGGTTTTCATCTAGACTCAATGTAGTTTATAAAAAATAAACTGAAGTTAAGTACAATTCAAATTATCTTAAGAAAGTTCATTTTTTTATAAACATGTATTGCATTTATCGTTCAGTTTTAATTTTTATGGCTGTAAAATAATTTCCTGACTATGACAATAATTTTATTATCTATATATTTTAATATATAATAAATGCAATAATAATAACAATAAATACTTATCAAATTAATTTTAGAATCATTAGTTGTTTCCACTATTATTATTTCTACTATATTATTATTTCATAACTCTTACACAAACTGACAAATAAAAGCTTCCAATAACTTCAACAATAACTAACAAAATATCTTGAACAAAACTCACAAAAATTCACCCTCACGACTTCTCTTGCAGGTCTCCTCATTTACTTCCTCTACGGAATTCACTACAGCAAGGAAGCAGTAGATCCTACCACCTACGCTGTACTAATGGAGAGTGCCGAAGCTGAACGAGGAGCCAAATGGGGCTCATGCAGCCTGAGGCTCAATCGCAAAAGCGACACTACGCCGATCCTCGGCAGCGACGAATTCATGCATTAAAAAACAAGATCGACAAATGCAAAAAACCTCTTGAATAATGATCGGTCCGAGATTTCTAGTAGAAACGAGCGGATTCCTCATCGATTCTCGAAATTGTGATAAAAGAGACAAAAAGAGATTTAATAATATAGACAGATCGACCTTTAGGCTAGATTGTATAAATTAATGACGATCTTTAACGAAGCACGCGAGCCTTTCTACTAGAAACTCTCTGACCACTGTGAAACGAGCTAAGAGAATGAGAATTTTAAAATGAAAAAGAGAGAGAAGAGAGGGAGTTAATTGAGAGAGGAATCATGAAAAGAGTAGATGCAAGATATGCAAATGCATCAAGACTGATAACAAAAAAAAAAAACACAAGTGAAGTGCGCAAAGTAGTAGCGACAAAGTATATGTTCGTTAATTAAGTTATCTTCCACCGTACAAAAGATAATAGCAAAAAAGATTTATCCTTTAGTTTTAATTCTCTCAATTGACGCAATATAAAGACGAGGTAAAAATATATATACACTGTTTAAAAAAAAAGTTGAAAAAATATGGTGTGCCTTGACATTTATCGGCATCAGCTCCTTAATTGAAGAGGCACATGGTGCTATTTACATAAAAGTTTGTTAAGCCAGTCCGTGAAATATAGAACGCAAGCATTACAATTTTTTTGCTAAAAATCATATTATTGGTTTAGATTTGAATGTATTTTTTTTAAACAATGACAACATGAATGCTATTTTAATAGAGCTTGACTCTTGAAGCTTACAATTAAATACGAATTGATTTCTGTATAATTGAAAACTGCTGCTTTAATATTACTCGGGCTGACTTTGTGTTTACTTGACAATACCCTGTTGCAGAATAGAAAAGCAACGCCCACGAAAAAGACACATGCCGTTCAGACAAGTACGAAAAAGAAGAGCTATTTTCGTGAAAATCTGACCTATACATATATAAATACCTATGGCACAATTACGCGATGATGCAAGAAAAAATTTAATTGAAAAAAGTACAATTACTGTTGAATATTGTAACAATTATAATTTAGGTAGCACCGCCTGTGTTAATTATACCTGAATAATCGAATATGTGTACGAAAATAAAAAAAAATGCGAATTATGACGATCTCATTGTGCGTATACAGTTATTATGGGTACAACGATTGATTTTCTGAAAATACTTTACTAACAAGTGTTTATATACATGTGATTTATTTTTTCTGAATCTTATATTAGGTTTATTCGAAAAATAAACAGATCAATTAAAGCAAAAAAAATCTTGGAATTTCGAAAAATTGATTTACCTCGCCTCCATAAACCTTCTCCAAATAACGATAACGAGAAGCCAGCTTAAGAGGAAAAGAATTTTCTCGTTTTCCAAATGAGCGATCAAAAAAACGGAAACGATAAAAGTGCCGCGCGTGAGATTAAAAATGCCAAATAGCCAAACAATGGAGCGATTCGTCATGAAAACATAGATAATAGCCCCAGCATGAGCGAAAAATCCAACGTGATCGAGCCCAATAAATACGGCTGTACAGCTGACTGCTGTACCACAGTCTCGCTTTGACTTACAGCTTCAACTAACAGTTCAGTTTCGAAGGAAGTAAGAAGTCAAAATGTTCGTGAAAGTATTGTTCTTGGTCGCGGTTTGCTGCGCGGTAGCTTCCTCCAAATCGGTAGGACAGCGCGATGTACCCAAGGAGTTTGAGGATTTCTTAAGCCAGTCTAAAGTGGTAATTACAAACAGATTTTATAATAGAATCGAACTAAGTCTTATTATTGTGCTTAAAATTTTTGCCTCTCCAAAATTATAAAAGGATTTTTTTTAACTTATTTATCAAAATGATGATATTAAATTTTATTGCCTTTACAAATAAAAATTTTAAATTTGTGAGATACAAAAATATTGAACAATTGATTTATATCCATTTTTTTTCTTTTCGTACGATTGTTTGAAAAATACTCTTGCAATTTTGAAATAAGAATTCTGAATGAAATAAATTATTAAAGAGTTGATGGATTAAATTAAATTCATAAATGTGTAATAGTAAATTTTCCTATGAATTTTTTTACCATTGTTATCTTAGATATTAAATGTTAGAATCAGTTCCAATAATTTATTTCAAACTACAAAATTTTTAAAATTATTTTTTGTGCACAATAATCACTCGATATACTTTTACATACATTTGTTATTTTTTGTGCACCATAATCACTCGATATACTTTTACATACATTTGAAATCCTCAATAGATTCAGAACAATTTAAAAATAATTGATTATTATCGACGTAATTATTATAAGTACCGCGTTCGTTAGCTTTCAATAAAACAACAATAATTTTAATAACAATAAAAACCTCTCACAAAAAAAATCGCACATCAATTCTATTTTCTCATAACTGAATATTGCATTCACTGCAAACGGTATCTTTGCCTCAACAGGTGGAGAAACGCTCTGATGACGTCAACAACTTACAAGTAGAATCCATGGGTACCCAAGCTCAGGACTACAAGAACCTCGCCAAGGCACAAGAGAAACGCGAGGTCGAAGGCGACACCAAGGGACGATCTCAATGCTGCGGTTAATTAGGAGGACCGAAGATATGATTATTCAAAAGCAAATCAAGCTCTTGTAGATGTAATTGCAACTTTGGCTTTCGGTTCGTTTCGTTTGGAGGCTAATCGTGGAAAAATTTTTTCATTATACAATTATACGATGTACTCTTGAATAAATAAATTAATATCACTAATCTCTGGGTTTTTCTTATTAAAAGATTTTTTCCAATTAGTAAAAACAAACTTTAATCTAGCACACAATTTTAGCATGACATTTTTATACTATAAACACTAAGTAAAATTAAAATATCAATGCCACAATTAATTAATTTTAATTACTATACTACATTATTAATTTTAATAAATTAATAATGCAACTATTTTTATTTTTTTAAACTACGAATTATCGAGACAAGAGTAGAAAAACACATTCACACTACTATACTTTTTTAATAAATATTTGAGATTGTTTAAATGATCAAATAATTAGTGCTACTTGAACTTCTCATATTTTAATGAAATTAATCTACACTGTGATTATGATTCGAAATTAAAAAAGTAATTAATTAACTTGCTTACCCTTAAGAAAAAAAATATCTAAAATAAGTGTATGTGTGTAATTCATTTTAAATTTTATGCATATTCTATGTAATTCATTTTAAATTTTAAAAACTTTTTGCAACTGAAAAGGTTCACAAAAAACCACCTTATTGTGGGTAATTTTAATATTGATATTTCAAAGTGCAATATTACGAGTGAAGATTTTCTAAATAATCTACTAAAAAATGACTACATCCCAGATTACTAAAAATTGTTAACAAAAATAGATTTATACGTGCCAATCCGATGAATATTAATCAACTGTTTGCATTTACGTCCCTACAATATAATTACTGCAAACTTATAAAGAATAATACCTTAATTCAAGCAGTATTACTAGAAAAAAATCCTAGTACTTCCAAAAATAAATAAAAAAGTTAGTAAAAAAAGTAGCTACATAAATGCGATAAAAATCTTTAATTCTTTACCAAAACTAAAGACTTTACAAATCACAAAACATTCCACAATAAGGCTTTTTCCGGAAGGGCTACTCTCGTCGTGGTAGAGCAAGGTCCCAGTTTTTCTTTCTTTATAAATTTTATTGTTTTTTACTTTTTTTTAAAATTAGAATTAAGAAAAAATTTATAATTAAAAAAACATTAACTTCATAATTGAAAAAAGAGATTTGCGTATATTACGTACTTTAAAAAAACAATCCAATACAACACGAATAAAATGTGCAGTACTTAAAAAAAAAAAAACGCGAAATCTTGCGCGGCTTCATTTCTCGTTCAGGAAAGGCATAGTTTTGCGACTGTTTTTCTTTTGAGTTTTTCTCCTTATTATTGATTTTCCATTGATTTATCGAATTCAAAAGCTGTATAGGTAATTTTATATTAATAAAACAATCTTAAATATAAATATAAACCAAAAAGTGCATAGAGCAGTGTATGCACAAAATCAGGAATAAAATCAATTTCTTTTAATACTCCAAAACATTCTTCTAACCAACCCCCCAGTCACTTTCCCATCACCCTCACTCAATAAAAAGAAGCCTTCGTCGTAATCCAATCCCAAGTAGTATAACCCCTGCACTTAGACAACCCCGCGCACACTAACATGTGCCAACACACATAAACACTGCGCCCGCGCCCGCCGATATATAGGTACCCGCCATGTTTTCACGACTCGCGACGCTTTGACAGTGCAGTTGTGTGTCGGCAGCCCAGAGGGTGGAGTTGAGTGTCGTTTTTCTCCCGTCAAGAAATAGCCTCCCACGCAGAGCCCTTTTTAGGGCAGCTACGGGTAAGCCTTTTTTACAATTACCGTTATGCCAGCGTTGCTATTCGCCTACTTTTTAACTCCAAGGACTTGCCTGGATTTATGGATTTCTGCTTTGATTTTCAAAGTGAATTTGTATAAGTGACATAACCTATTAGCTTTTCTGAAGGCAGAGTGATTCATATGATGTAGTTGATAATTTTTGGTGTGAAATTAACGAACGTGATTATTTAAACTCAATTATCTTTAAAATTACGTATTGTAAAGTTACCAGCTTCATGTTTCTATTGAGATACTTTCAAGTCCTAATCTTCAATTCATGTCACACAGTGCAAATACATATTATTTTACTTTTGGTAGGGTGAATCAAAATACAATCATGGCCACTGATAAAGTGACGTTAGCGGATGCTCTATCTAATGTTGATGTTCTCGATGAATTCACATTACCTTATGAGCAACCATGCATCGAGGCCCAGCCGTGCTCCGTTGTTTATCAAGCTAACTTTGATACAAATTTTGAGGACAGAAATGGATTTGTTACGGGTATTGCTAAATACATTGAAGAGGCCACAGTTCATGCAAGTTTGGTATGTTTTAATCTAAATTATTAATGGAATGTAAAATGTGATGAAAATTTTAAAGCTAAAAGTATCTCTAATTATTTTAGAATGAACTGTTAGAGGAAGGATTAGAGCATGCTGTTATGTTATATACATGGAGATGTTGTTCAAGAGCTATACCTCAACCGAAATCTAATGAGCAGCCCAACAGAGTTGAAATTTATGAGAAAACGGTAGAAGTGCTAGCTCCAGAAGTTAATAAATTGTTAAATTTTATGTATTTTCAAGTAAGTATTATCATTATTAAGTTTAATTAAAATTAGTCATTTTTTGTTGATTAATATTATAGTGAATCTCAAAATATTTTCGTATTGATCTTAAAATATATTGATTTTAATTTTCATTTACCAAATACTGAAAAATAAATACTTTCTGATATTTCTTATATTTGTTTTTCTGTTTTTTATCAACTCAATTTTTAATTATTATTTTTGTTACAGAGAAAAGCTATTGAAAGATTTTCAGCAGAAGTAAAACGGTTATGTCATCAAGAAAAAAGAAAAGATTTTGTTTCAGAAGCTTACTTGTTAACTTTGGGAAAATTTATCAATATGTTTGCAGTCTTAGATGAACTTAAAAATATGAAATCCAGTGTTAAAAACGATTACTCAACTTATAGAAGGTAAAAACAAATATAGAGAAAATTGTATAAGATTTAACAATGTTGTTTTAATTATTATAATAACTTTACAGAGCTGCTCAGTTTTTAAAAGTTATGTCAGATTCGCAAACCCTTCAAGAATCTCAAAATTTGTCAATGTTTTTGGCAACACAAAATAAAATTAGAGATACAGTAAAGGAAAATTTAGAAAAAATTCAAGGATATGAAGAGTTGTTAGCAGATGTTGTGAATATTTGTGTTCATATGTTTGAAACTAAAATGTATCTTACTCCAAATGAAAAGCATATGTTAGTAAAAGTCATGGGTTTTGGACTCTTTTTGATGGACAGTGAATTGTGCAATATTAATAAATTAGATCAAAAGAAAAAATTAAAGTTAGATAGGATTGACAGAATTTTTAAAAATTTGGAAGTAGTTCCACTTTTTGGAGATATGCAGATTGCTCCATTTAATTATATTAAACGATCAAAACATTTTGATGCTTCAAAGTGGCCACTGTCTTCTTCTGTAAACAGTATGAGTCCTCAAGCTGATTTAATGGTGCATTTACCTCAAATTCGAGAAGATCATGTGAAGTATATTAGTGAATTGGCTAGGTAAAAATTTTTTATTAATTACAAAAGTTTTAATAATTTTCTGTTTAATATATATTAACCGATAAATTTACTTCATTCCTTACAGGTATAGTAACGAAGTGACTACAACTTATAAGGATTGTGGAAGTGATGCTGAAAATAGGGAAACTGCCGAATTAGCATTACGTGGATTACAATTACTATCCCAATGGACTAGTGTTGTAACTGAATTGTACAGTTGGAAATTATTACATCCAACCGATCATCACATGAATAAAGAATGTCCTCAAGAAGCTGAAGAATATGAGAGAGTCAGTATTTTTAAATAATTATATTACTAATACCTAATGAAAGTAAGTAAATTTGAATTTTATTTTTATTACAGGCAACGCGTTATAATTATACAGATGAAGAAAAGTTTGCATTAATTGAAGTAATAGCTATGATTAAAGGACTTCAAGTTTTAATGGCTCGCATGGAGACTGTTTTTGTTGATGCTATTCGTAGAAATATATATGCTGAATTACAAGACTTCGTACAATTAATACTTCGAGAACCATTGAGAAAAGCAATAAAAAACAAAAAAGATTTAATTAGAAGGTAAGCACAAAATTTATGAGAAGAACCTGCAAATGAAACTTAATGTATATTAAAATGAATAATGATGTTTTTATTGCAGTATTATTGTTTCTGTGAGAGAAACGTGTGCTGATTGGCATTTTGGAGTAGAACCTACAGCAGATCCTGCCCTCAAAGGTAAAAAAGATCCAGACAATGGATTCGGAATAAAAGTGCCAAGAAGAAAAGTTGGTAAGGGAATATATTTTATTCATTAAAATATTATCGCTCCAATTTCACTATTTTATTTAATCTTATATTAATCTGTTTTTATAAGGTCCCTCATCAACTCAACTTTATATGGTGCGTACAATGCTTGAATCGCTTATTGCCGATAAAAGTGGAGGAAAACGTACACTTAGGAAGGATATTGATGGTCAATACCTCGTTCAAATTGATCAATTTCACAAAACTAGTTTTTATTGGAGTTACCTTCTCAATTTTAGCGGTAAGACAATATTAATAAAAAGTTAAAAGAATTTAACATACTTAATTTATTGATTGAAAATTATTTTTCAGAATCTTTACAAAATTGTTGTGATTTATCACAACTGTGGTACAGGGAGTTTTATCTTGAGATGACCATGGGCCGCAAAATACAGGTAAAAATAATTTTATTTTACTAAATCCAATTTTGTTAAAATACGTCGTTGAGCGGTGAAGTACTTAATTGACAGTCCATATGAAATTCAATGTCTACAATACCTTTACTTTTTTCATTTCTGCTTCAAATTCTATTCTTTCATAAATCACGACTGAAACGAATGTCGAGGATTTTTCTTCTTAACCCGATATCAGCTATTTTCTCTGACTGTTTTCATGATTAGAAATGCCAAGTGCGACACCAGCACAATGAGGAATGCAGCGATTTGATCACCATGGAGAAACGCATTCAGGTACTCTATTCGCCTCAAAACCATCATCTCACTGTAGCGAGTAGACAATTATTTTTTTACTCGTAGTGCCATACCATGGAATTGCACGACTGGGAATTTGGATATTTTTCAGTTGCACTGTGTGTTTTTTCTGTTTTATGTGTGTGTATGTGCGTGCTTCATTTTTCATGCGAGTACATAATTGAAAATTTATTTTGTAATTTTTATTTCAATTAGTTGTAAATACACAGAATAGATGTTTAGACTATTTTTTACTACTGTCATAATGTAATAATTAAAATTTTTGAAACTTTTAAGTTTTAGCATCACTGTATTATTTACAAAACTGACAGAAGTAATTATTTGTATTTTGAATTGTTACAGTAGCAGTAATTTCGTAACATTCATTGAAATACTTGTATTTATAACTTTTTATCAAATGAGTTTAAATTTGAAAGATAGCGTAATTAAAATACTAACATATTAAAAAGTAATGGTTTATTTAATAAATGTAATAAAAAATATTATATTTTTATGCTATCTTTCAATCTTTAATGACATTTAAATAATGTTATAATTTTTGTTTTTTACATAGTAACAATAATTAATAATAACTAAAAAGTACATTCTAATGTTAATGCACTATAATCATTATAAAAGTTTTTGTAATATTGACGTCTAGTATAACAAAATGGTATTTAAATATATGGTTAATATTATTTAGTTTTTCGTTATTTTTGTCTCATAAACTAACGAGTGGTAAGCAAATGATTTTAATATTGTTGAATAATGTTAGTCTATTTCTTGTATTGCAGTTTCCAATAGAAATGTCAATGCCCTGGATTTTAACTGATCACATACTCCGAAGTAAAGAGCCTTCAATGATGGAGTGAGTGTACTCATAACAAATATTTAAGTATATTAAGTTCTGTTAAAACGATATTTTTCAATTTATTGTCGTTTGTGTGTGTCGTCACGTTTGAAGTTTTTTGAAAAATACTTGATCTTTTTAGGAACTTTCAAAAATAATAACTTAATTTAATAGGTCTTTTCGAAGTTCATAATCGTACATATTCTCTTTTATTGAAGAGTCAAAAAGTGTTAGTTTCTTTACATGCAGATAATTTTTCAATGAAAAAAAAAATATATTCCTAATTTACTGCGTATAGTAGCTCTTACCATATTATTTTTTTCCAAGTAACTAATAAATTTATATTTTCCACAAAAATATTATCAACTCTTTACAATTCCTTGAAAAATATTGTCCAAGTTAATAAAAACTTTTGAAGTTATAAACTTACCAAATTAAACTTTTTGAAACTATATTGAAAAGATTATAAACTTCTTTTTAAAATTTCAATTTCAGGTACGTCCTGTATCCGCTAGACCTGTACAACGATAGCGCACTCTACGCCCTTACTATCTTCCGCAAGCAGTTCCTGTACGATGAAGTCGAGGCTGAGGTGAATCTATGTTTCGATCAGTTCGTCTACAAGCTCAGCGAGCAGATCTTCGCTCATTACAAGCAGCTTGCTGCCAGCATACTTTTGGACAAGAGGTTCCGGGTCGAGTGCCTCGCTGCCGGCGCTTATATTCTTTCTTATCCTCGCGCCAATCGTTATGAAACCCTACTCAAGCAGCGGCATGTTCAGCTGCTAGGTCGCAGCATCGATCTGAACAAACTGATAACGCAGCGAATTAATGCTGATATGCAGAAGTCGCTGGATCTGGCAATCAGCAAATTCGAGTCGGGAGATATAACCGGCGTCATTGTGAGTTGATGCATTTTATATTTTAGAATATTAAAGTTCTTATCAGAATATAAAGATATTATAGCAGTAGTACTAAGCATATGCAATTTTCTTCATACTGACACATAAATGCAAATGTTCATAAAAATTGTTTTCTAAAAAATTAAGTGTATAAATCTTGACATTATTAAACTAAATATTCAGTATAAAATATTGTTAAACAAAATATTCAGTATAAAATATTATTAAAAAAATATATTAAATATATATATTCTATATTATTACGTTTTGTATATACTTCTTATATCTTCAAAGGAATTGGAAGGGTTGCTGCAAGTTAATCGATTAACGCACAAACTTCTGACCAAATGGTTGGCATTGGATGAGTACGACGCGATGTTTAGAGAAGCCAATCACAATGTTCTAGCACCCTACGGTCGCATTACATTGCATGTCTTCTGGGAATTGAATTATGACTTTTTGCCAAATTATTGTTATAATGCAGCCACAAACAGGTGAAATAACATTTTTAACACAGATACATACATTTTTTTTTAATTTTAATTGAACAGTAATCGTAATTTTATAACAATATTTTCATAATATATGAAAAATCATGAATTATCTGAATTTTATATTTCACTAATATGAAATATATTTGTTTTTAATTAATTTTATTATTTTTTTTTTTATTTTTTTATATAATTATAGAAAGTTTTTGTTCAGATTACTTGAACCGTATTTAAATAATAATTTAAGTAATATTTTTTCATTTCCCAATTAAAAATTAAAACCCCTATTTGAATCAGATTTGTGAAATGCCGGGGACTACAATTCGTGCAAGCGGTTCACCGTGACAAGCCTCCCCAGATGTCCCATCACTATCTCTGGGGCAGCAAGCAGCTGAATCTTGCTTATAGCACGCAGTTCGGCCAGTACTCGGGCTTTGTTGGACCATACCATTTCCGCACGATGTGCAAACTGCTGGGTTATCAGGGTATAGCGGTCGTGATGGAGGAACTTCTCAAAATTGTCAAGTCGTTGATCCAGGGCAGCTTATTGCAGTTCACTAAGACTCTAATGGAGGCGATGCCGAAGGTATGCAAGTTGCCCAGATACGACTACGGTTCTCCAGGCGTCCTTGGCTACTATCACGCCCAACTAAACGACATTGTTCAGTATCCGGATGCAAAGACAGAGCTTTTTCACAATTTCCGCGAATTTGGTAACACCATTCTGTTCTGCTTGCTGATGGAGCAAGCGCTTTCACAAGAAGAGGTTTGCGATCTTATGCATGCCGCGCCATTCCAAAACATTCTGCCAAGACCGTATTGCAAAGGTAATTAAAGGCTTACATTCATTAAGAAAAAAATTCATTATTCATTAAAAGTTGTTATTAAATGTTATTGTTCAATACTGTTATTATTCATTTAAAGTATTTATTTACTAATTTTCGCAGAGGGAGAAAAGCCAGAAACAAAACAAAAAAGATTAGAAGCCAAATACGCAGCACTTCAAATAGTCCCTAATGTTGATAAACTTGGAACAGCAAAGGTAAAATAAGATATAAAATATATACGCATAAACTATATATATATATGTGCGTGTGCGTGTGTGTGTGTTTTTATTTATTTTCTAATAAAAAATACTATGTAAATCTAGTTCCAAAGTAATTTTTTATTACATTATTATAGCAAGCGATGATTGCTAGAGAAGGAGATTTATTGACCCGTGAAAGGCTCTGTTGTGGTTTATCAATATTCGAAGTCGTACTAAGCAGATTACGAAGCTTTCTGGATGATCCTATCTGGGTGGGACCGCCTCCAGCTAATGGTGTAATGAACATCGACGAATGTACCGAGTTTCATAGACTGTGGAGTGCTCTCCAATTTGTTTACTGCATTCCCGTAGGAGAAACGGAATTCACAGTCGAGTCAGTATAGACGTTACTATTTCTTCAAATTAAACTTTAACTCTCAATACCGTAGAACTATTTTGTAAATCAGATTTTTACGTTAATATTTTTATTTGAAACATTATTTCATTTATTTTAGAGAATTGTTTGGCGAAGGTTTGCACTGGGCCGGGTGTGCAATGATTGTTCTTCTTGGACAACAGCGAAGATTTGAAGCATTAGATTTTTGCTATCATATTTTACGAGTACAACGTGTTGATGGAAAAGATGAGAACGTCAAAGGCATTGTAAGGAATAAACTTAATTTATCTATTTTATTTTATTTTTTTTTAATGAGTTTAAAATTTTCTATTAAAAAAAAAAACAAAAAACAAAAAATTCCATCTTATTAATTAATATTTATCTTTTTAAAATTAAATGTATGTATTATTTAAATGAAACTTGGGAAACTACCAGATCCCTTAATTTATGTAATTGTTATTTGTTTAATTGTGTTAAACAATACTTAAATTCACTTTTAAAGAAATAATTTCTCTAAATAATTATTAAAAATTTAATATCAAAACTATACTAAAGCTTGTTACCAAACCTGGTATTAAGTTTTAAAATCCTAAATGTTAAAAATTATTGTTTAAATCAGACATAAATTTTCTACAATAAATGATAATCAAAGCTACAAATAAAATAAATTTTGATCTATTATTGAACTAAATTAAATAAGAAATTTATAATTTAAAGTTTATACAAATTATTAATAATGATTTAAGTACTAACTGTAATCAAATAAAACCAAAGATTTGTTTATCTAAGACAGTACAAATATATTATAAACATCTACGGTTGTTTGATAGTCGTTCAGAGTAGTGCTAGCAATCAATAATGAAGCAATGATTGAAATTATTTATTTATTTTTATTTAGCATTTGAAACGTATGGTGGACCGGATCAGACGCTTCCAAGTCTTGAACTCGCAGATTTTTGCTGTATTAAATAAGTACCTGAAGAGCGGTGACAGCGATGCTTCCAGCGTTGAGCACGTGAGGTGTTTCCCACCACCTATTCATCCATCGCTTGCTCATATTCAACAACACTATCATGCTCCAGAATATTTGCGCCAAGTGAATCATCCATAAATGAACTGCAAGTAGACATTATAGAGTTCGATTTCTCTTATTTGCCAAAATTAGATAAAATCTTGAGTTAGTGCAAATTATACCAGAAGTAATCCTCGTGATACGTCATATATTGTTTTATCTGCAATAATTTTGATTTAACTAACTCGGTTAAATTTTTTATACTATTATTTATGTGTATTATTATTATTATTGTGTTCCGCACTTATCAATTTATTACTACATGCACGATGCGATAGTATTAAATGTACATTAATTTTACCAAATATATTTAAGTAAATTTTTTATGGGTAGGTCATGGTTCGAAGATTACCGTAATCATATTCGTCGCTATTATAATTTGAAAACTTGGAAATTTTTTATATTTTTCACTTGCCAATAAAAAAGTGACAGCGACTTAAAATTATCAAAATTTCAATTTTGCCAGAACTGTAATTAACGGTTCGGTAGCATTGTTTAACAATAATAATTTTATAGAAATTATTGATTCCATTAGTTACATTTCGTCTTTAGACGTTAAGGAGAATCGTAAGTTTAAACTCGTATGGCTTTTATATAGAATTTGAACAAATCAAAAGATCAATGTTCTTTTTTTTTAATTAATTCTCAGAATAATATTAGAGAGTATTATTACAACCCTGCATTAGGAAGGGAATAAATATTTTTATGATTTTTTAAATAAAATTAATTTGTTAAGTCTAAGATGTAAATACATTTATAAAACTTCCATTGTACTACCAAACATTTTATATCTACAAAATGTAGTTCATAACTTATTGTAAGAAAAAAAAATATATATATATATGTAATAAATTAATATTTGGATTTTTACTTCAGTCATACCTTTTTTTAAGTTTTAACTTTATAATACATATCAGCCTTGATTAATTTTACTTATAAAAAAAATAAATTACAATTTTAGTTTGTCTTTTTATTTTTTTAAAATCATATAGTATAAACTTAAATTAAGTATTTTATATACAATTTTGTATAAAAATATACAATTTTAATTTACTATAAATCCGCAAAAAAATCCGATGCGTTATCCTGTTTACTGCTAGGTAAATTATGTTTTAATTGTTTTTGCTTTCCACCTTTGATAGGTGGTAATTCATTTGCGTTTTCAAAATAGCTTACGTTCCAAAATCTAACACTGTTATCGTATGCATACGAAGCAATTATTGTGCCATCATTACAGATATCAAGAAATTCTACTGATAGATCATGTTGTCCAGCTATTCCAAGTCGTCGATTTGGGAACAAATGTGTAGCTCTTAAAATCAAAATTATGATTCATTATTATTTTATTACAGATAAAATTGGAAATATTAAAAATATAAATATCTAAATACCTCAACATTTTATCTTCGCCACCAGTAACTACAATGTTCTCTGTTATTGGAATCATACAATTTATAGATTTTTTTGTTAAACTTGGTACTTCATCTATATGAAGACCAAATTCACCCCAATTGAAAAGATACATTGTTCCTTTACTTCCACCTGCTAATATTTTTCTTCCATGTTTGAATAAACCAAGGCAAGTTAATTCTTCGGGATAATCTTCAGTCTAAATTATTATGAAAATTTGTATTATTATTTTGTTAATTAAATAAAAGTGCTAAGAAATATTTAACTTACCCTAACATGTAATTTTTTTCCTCTTATATTTAAAGTTGTGAGAGTTCCATCTCCACTAGCACATACTAAATACTTATTATCTCCATTTGTTACCATTGAACTAACATAATCATCCATTTCTTTTAAAGAAAATATTGGACTATTTCCTTGTTTTCTACGATCCCACACTATAAAATTAAGTATAAAAGTCAAATTTTGAAAAAATTTTAATGAGAATTTCATAAAAAATTAGTTTTACATTTTACAACTCCTTCGTCATCACCAGTTGCAAATACATTGTTATCTAATATTGTCACAGTATATATAGGATGTCTGAAAAAATTTTATTTAATTTAAAAATAATTCAATTAACAAATTTTTCAAATTAAACTAAAATTACTTACTCATGTGCATTTTCAATGACTGTGATCATTTTTTCTGTTTCAAAATCAGTTAATATAATAGCTTTGTCTTTACCAGTAGAATACAAGATACTTCCATCTTCATTAAATTCAATATCTCTACAAGCTTTTTCGTGCACTTCTTGAGTAGATACAAGTTTATTTTCTTCAAAATTATATTTGTATCTAAATAAAGGAAACTGATATTATAAAACTAACAAAAACATTTTTATATAGAAATATAATACGTACACTAATACATCTCCAGTCATAGTCGCAAGAGCAATAATATCCTGGGCAGGATGAAAACAAATATCACTTAAAGAATCTTCTAATACAATGGTTGGTGGATGATCTCTATGTAATTCTTGGGATTTTAAAATAGCTTTAACAACTTCATCTTCTTCTTCTTCTTCTTCATTTTCTCCTTCATTATGTGTGGAAGAAGATGATTTCAATTGATTTTGTCCTATATAATATTATTATTAAAGTTTTATTACAATTAATTAAAATATTAAATAAATAAAACAAATTATACACATACTTTAATATTTAATATTTAAAATAATAAAATTTAATTAATAATTTTTTTAATTAATTTAACTTAACACGTACAGGGTGGCATGAGTCAAACATGGGTCATGATTTTTTTGCTCCAGGTACTACATGACCCATGTTTGACTCATGAATAAAAAGGATGCCTTAAAAGGATCTTATAAACAAAAAGGTCACGTTAATTTCCTAATTATAGCGATTATTTTTCGAAAAGTTATGGTACTTTATTGATAAAACAGAATATTTGCATATTCTAAGGTTGTGCTGTATAGTAGTACACGAGACAAGTAAAAGCTTATACATTACCCATCCTGAACGTGTTAATAAAATGTACAAAATTATTAAAACAAAATAAAACTCTCAATCCATTTCACAAAAACAATTTATTCAAAACAAATTAATAAATAAAGTTAATATAACATAAAAATATTTATTAAGAAGAATAATTGTATAATTAAACCAGTTTCTTTCACTCTATTAAGTAAAAATATATATTTACCTGATGAACCTGCTACATTATCATCGTTGACATCACTGTCATCATCAGTATCAGAAACAGAACTGTCACTACTGCTATTACTTGCGCTATCCTCATTCTCAGACATATTTATTTCACTGTCATCGTCACTATCTTTATCATCTAAAAGAATTATTTATTATATATCTATAGATTTTCTATAAAACTATTGATATTGATGTTTTTTTCATAATAAAAAGTAAAAAGGTTAGAACCTTAACCTTAATGAATCTTAGAAATCTAATACAATCTTTTAACGATAAATAAAATCTTAATTTATTAATGTATATAGAAAGAGTGGCAGATATCAAGATTTACCTTCTAAAAATCCTGTTTCCGACTTCATGATACCTCAAAAATATGGAACTTAAACTGATTTGTTTACTAAAATCCAACGCACGTGCAATTCTCATCGCCTAATACACATCAGCCATCTTAGATAGAGCGACGATTTCATTGGCTCAAATTCAAATTTTCTTTTTATCAAGATTTTCCAACCAATCGCATTTCAAAATCGTACTATGAACTACCAATAAAAATCTAGCATACGCTACAATATACGTTAAATAAAATTACACTAATATGAGAGTACAAAACACAACAAATAAGCCTAACGGGGTGCGGCCGAAAATTCGGTATCAAGATGCTCGTCTGCTCCGAATTATGGATGTTGGTAACTGCAGCGTGTTATCTAAACTATCTAGTAATTACATTAGAATGAACGACTAGCTCTTCACGTTGATATTTTTACGCTTAAATATTCGATAAAATTAAATCAAAAAAATATTATTTATTTTGGCCAAAAACAACGATTTTGTCTAAAGTTATCCTATTATAGAATAAAACATAAAACTTTACCTTTATAGTAAGAAGGAAGATTAACAAATTAAAATAAGCGAGTCATAAATCAAACCAATCCTAAGATGAGAAATGAGAAGTATTATGCTTTATCAATTTATCATAACGAAGCTAAAGTCAAAATTTTTATTCGATAATTCGGCCAATTTTATGATTTTTACAGCAAATAAAAACTACTAAATGAAAAAATGTAATTGTACCAAATATATTTATATTGAGCTTGAAATTATCGAAAAATTTGTAACTGTGAATTATTTTTATTCAATTTTTTATTATTTTACTTATTTTTAAATAAATTTTTTTTCGCTCTTTGTCGTATTTATTACTAATATAGAATTTCAGTTATTCTTTATTTCTCCGCAACACGATGAATTTCAATACAATAAATTGCGTGACTCGATATTTTTCATGTTTATTTTGAATTAATTGTATTTATTACTCATTTCTTACTGTTTATTATTTTTGATCACTAACTAAAAATCAAATAGCAATATCTATTTTTTTTATTTTTTTCGTTCCATGATATGCTTTAATGATATATTATTTATAGTATAAAATGTAAATTCTTTAAGGTGCTTGAAGTAATATATGATTCTCTTTTTTTATGTCACGTTATACAAAATAAATCTGACGCGTACAATTACAACCAAATATCTAAATTTTTTTGATAAATTAATTTCATTTCAATCCAATATTAAAATTATGAGTTTAGAATTTACAACTTTTAATATGGAATTGAATTCTGCTGAGTTATTTTGAAATTTCAAGTGTAGAGAAATGAAATATAAAATTAATGTTATATATCCATTTCGTTTATTAATTAAAAAAAATTGTTCAATACCAGATCATAACTAATAAGCTCGAAATCATGTTTATATACGTACACTTATAAGTATGAAATAAATAAAATACGTTTAATAAAATTAAAATAAATATTTTAAAATGAATTTTTAATTAGATACGTCCATAAATACTACAGATCGTAAAATGTCTTTTTTAATCTTGAGATCAAAAAAATTTTAATCTAAAATATTTTGATACTTACCGGTTTATTATAAAATTATACTTTAGATTTTTCAAAATAGAAATACTAAATTACAAAAGTAGACATTATATTTTAGTGTACAGATAAAAGTATTAAGTATTTTCTATGAATCATGTAAATGTAATTTCAAAATAATATATCAAAAATTTACAATCAAATATCAAATTTATTTGAAAAAAGTTAAAAGGAAAATAAATTACTTAATATTTTCTACTTTATTACGTTATGTTATTAATTTTAATTGAAATAATCCTCAATTATAATTAATCTCACTTTTATTTTCGAAAAGGAAAAACAATTTTAATTTAATAAATCAAATAAGTATTCTGTTTGCTTTTATATTATTGTCTTTTTTAATTTCTAGTTTATAACAAAAGGTTTATATCGCACTATTAAAAAAATTAATTATAACAATAACTTGAAAGTTTGTACTTCGTATTTTGAAATATTACAAACGAATAATAAAATCTGATTTGAAAATTTTTGAATAATATAATAAAATTTTATTAATGATATTAGATTGTTCAGTTCTTGAAATTTAGTTTCTTAATATAAATTGAATAAAAAACAAAATTTAATAAATAAGATACTAAAAAATGTAAAAATTTATATGATATAATATAATTTTAAGAATATCAATTTAAATAAAAGTATCAGTTCAATAATATCATAAAAATACGAAGTACAAACATTTTTATTTAGGGATCAAATGAAATAACAACGAAGTCGAGCAGTACAAGAATTTTTGTTGAGAACATTATTCCTCTTTTATTTAACTTCCGCAGATATGGAACGCACGAACATAGGAATTGCTCTGGCGCATCGAACACCGACGATGAGGAATTTCTTCGCCGTCGTCTCGTTTATTATTTGTTTCTGTTGTCCTTCTTGATGCATACAATTTATCGTCGATCGATTCCCGGTTGTTAGATCTTAGCCTAATTACTCGCTCGATCCTTCGGCGTTTCGTTCTGTTATTTTTTTTTGCGCATGTTTTTTCCTCTTTTCTCCTCTCTATTTCTATTTCTCTAACTCTCGCACTCGCGCTCTTTCGCACTCACTTTTCCAATTCCTCACGCTCCCTCTTTCACTCGCTTACACATCTCTCTTGCTTGCATATATATATACTCTTCACGTACACCATTTTTTTGTTTCATTACCGTGTTTTTTTTTTACTTTAATTGTAGTTATAACAAGCGCTGCATTTTCCAACATGAGAGTGGCTTCATTTGAACGTGTGCAACAAAAATTAATAAACAGCGACATATCACAGTACCGTACGCAAAGCTTGTATGAGTCGCAGATAAAATATAGCGTTAAAGGCCAATATAGCGACACTACTTTTTATTTACTTTTTTTCCTTAAACCCCTTTAATTATCCCTCATTCGTCGTACACATAAGGAGAAATGTTTCTCTTTCATTTATTTTCTCGCTCACTGCAGATTTTTTTTAAAGGTTAAAACGTATTTTCGATCTTACTTTATTGTATTTTTTTACGATTTTTTTGTTCCGTTTCCTTTTTCCGCTCGAAAAAAAATCACCTTAATTACTTTACACAATAGTTTACACGTATATATGGTCTGTGTCTGTGATCTCCCGTCCTCGACAGCTTTGCACGAATCGGAGCATTTTTATATACTTTTTTTATTCGTTTTTTTTTATTTAGAGATTAATATAACAAAGTAGTTAGCGACGGCCGGGAGCTACCTTGCTGGACGTTTAAATTTATGTTTTTCAAGCGCGCACAGGTGCACAAGAGACAAAAAGTGCCAAAGAAGCTAAGCGCCGGGGCTCTCGTTTTTTCTTTTTCAAACACAGTAAGCGAGATTTTTAGGCGTCGCTTTGCTCTTTTTTTTTCGTTTGATGTCTCTTCCCTCGTGCATCCAGAAATGTAGCTCCCTCAAGAAGCGCGTAAAAGCATCGCGGGAAACTCTTGCGCTTGCTCGCCGGCCAAATTGTCTGTTTTCACTTTACGGCCGCGAATATATATAAATATATTCTTTTATTTCTTTATTTCGTACAAAAAAAAAAAAACAAAATTAAAACTTCGAGGTGCAAAGTTTTGATTAATTTTATACAAGGTAACGCGGCGGTGAAACGAATGCGTACGTTAACGACTTTTTAATAAATAAGTATAATTAAGCAACTTAAGTATATTTTCCTCCTACTTATAAAAAAATTAAAATATCCTAAAATAATGTGTGCTTGAGAAAAGAATTAACTTGAAAAATGTCAAGTTTTTAGTTTGTGAAATTAATTTTGCAACGCGAATTGTAATGCCACTCTTAAGTTAATTCATATTTTAATTAAACTAAAATGAAGTACCATATTTTTGGTATCAAAGAATTAATGAAAAATCTTTGAATACTTTAATCGAAGAAATTACGTATATAAATAACTTGGCTGTACAAACATTATTTGGAATCTTGTCTGACTTTTGTGCAAATAAATAATAATTATGTTTTTTGTTATCTCAGTATTTTTCAGAATTTGAACGACGCCCATCTTCGAGTAACACTAAGAGTAAAGCCTTAAGACTAAAAAATACGAAGCGCGACTTACGAAAAGTGTGAATGCCCGGATAAAGCAAACGAATAAATGGAGCTCGGGCACAAGAGTTTCGTTTAACTGCCAATACGCCGGCTTCTCTCAACCCACAAAGGGACTTTGGCAACATACTAAAGGTTGGCAACGATAATCCTTTCGTGTTCCTCGTCTCGCTCCCTTTTTTCTTTCTTTCTCATACTCTCTTTCTTGCACACATTGAATTCGCACTCGCTCGCTCCGTCCATTATTTCACGTATAATCGGGCATTACAGCCATTTATCTATGCACATGTAATAATAATAATTATAATAATAATAATGATAATAATAAACATAATAATTATAATCATAATAATAGATAAACTGTACACATGGTTTCGCACACTTACACATACTTGACACGTAAATTTTCATTTTTTTTTTCGTTTTTCATCAGGCACGCACTCGCACGTTTTTTCGATCAACTGCAATCATGTATATATATGTATATATAATCTGAATTATACATATACCTAGACATAGTGGTTACATGTTTATGTATATGTGTAATGTCAATTTTAGGTAGTATAGTCGAATAGGTTTCATTTTTTTTATTTGACATTGATCGTTAATCGTTTTATAATGCGCGTTTATACGTTATATTTATATACACAGTATGGAAAGTGTTCAACACCGAATAACAAATTATACAGCTTTACAAGGATAAACGCTGGGATCGTCGAGTTGTGTTTACTTCTTTTTTTCTCATCTCTATCACGCTTTTCTTTTGACATATTTTCTTTGACTACATTTCGTTTTAACAGTCTTCGATCGAGAGAAATGATATATGCCCTTCCAGTCCTTCCGAATTGGGATTGTTCAACCAATGCTAGCATTTTTGCTAGAAGAAAAAGTTCTTTCAGTCAAAATGTTTCAAATTTTGTGCTTCTCGTGACTTAAGTTCTTGTAACATTAAACGTAAAAATAAATTTAACAAAAATTATCATCTATAGTTGCTAAACTTCGCACGAACTTATTTGGAAGAAAACACTTTTTTTGCCAAAAAGAACTTTTCCGAAAAACAAAAACGTTAGTGTAGAAATTATAAAATTATGAAAAAATCAAAATTTTTAAAATTACAAATATACATTTAACATCAAACTAGTCGTATCACTACAAATCACATTTACAAAAAGATGACAGTAATAGCTTTAAGCTTATCACGAACTGTCAATTAAATTGTTCGTATTTCATACAATCGATTGATATTTCCGGATAAAATCGCAGTTTTCTCGATTGTCTTATCAAACAAGCTAATTTTAAAGAAAAGAGGAAACAAAAAGTTTTCCGATGCTAAAAAATCTTTCCATAAAAACACGTGGTTTTTTGTAGTGAAAATAAAGTTACGTGCGCCGAAGGAAGGTTTTCTCATTCACTGCCAATAAATACTAGTAATTTTTTTTTAAATTTTTCTTTTTATTTTGTTAAACGTATACGTCATAAGTTCGATGACTTTTTATTAGATCTTGATAGGGTAGCCTTTCAATCTTTCGTAACTTGCGCGTTAAAAGAAAAAATACAACGCTGAGGAAAATCGTTATGTTTTCTCTATAATGATGAATTTTACGTCATAAATGTGAAGTGATAAACAACATTTTTTTCTTTGCGAGATTCTAAGTACTTGAAATTTATGATGCGATGAGATCGACTAATTATAAATAAATAGAAGAGTATAACTTTTCTAAATATTTTTAATTTATTTATCTTTTGAATATTATTTTTATAAACCGAAATATTTTGTTATACCATTAAAAAGAATTAAATAGAGTGAAAAAATTGTTTTTCGAATATTTCACTGTACATTTTCTTTTTTAAATAGTAAACAAAATATTTAAGTAGCCAAACAATACTAAGATACGTAAATTCGAAAAAATTTATTTTTAGTTAGTCATTTGAATAATCTACAAAATTCATAGTTTCAACTATGTTTAACAAAGAAAAGATGTTTATTTATGAGATTATTCATGATTTAAAGATTATAAACGTCTCATACTTCGAGTTTACAAAAATCTACATTTAAAATAAGATAACAAAAACTGGTTTAATAAAACAACTATGAACTTTGCTTTTATATATTATATGTATACATTACGCAATTTTCAACATAATATCAGTTTTTCATTTCGGAAATTTAATCACAATGATATGATAAAAATGCAGATTTTGAACACTTCAAATACAATAGTAACTTAGTTTTTCTGTTAAAAGCGCGTAAAGGAAAAAAAGAAATTCCCAATTCGTTTTTGACACTTATTAAATAATTTGTTATTAAAAAAAAAAAAAAAATTAATAAACGTATAGTGCGTGTTTTTTCTTTCTCACTTCTTGCAGTTCATTTTTTAATAACAAAGAAAAAAAATGAAAGAAAAAGGGGGAAAACAACAACAAAGAGCCTTCTTCTACCTAACAAGTCTCATGTACATCTTTCGGAAAAGAAAAACCAACAAAAAAGATAAGTCGAAGAAAGGTTGATAGATATAATGAATTAGCAATTGATTAGCGCTTAATACTAAAAAGGTGACACATAATCACTTTTTATTTTTTATGGACAAAGCATACATCCCCACGATAAGCGATACTCGAAGGAGCGTTATTATTTTATATCTTTTTCGAATTTCTCTCATCGACGGACACTCTCTCGTTCATAAAAATTGCTGTTCGAACTTCGCTTGATAATCTTCACTTGACTTTTGTCAATCTAAAAAACGATGGTCAATTCAAATCTCTAACAAGATTTGGCTTTCATCATTTTCTGCTTCATCTTGTATCCTCGGATCAACGGAAGAAATAATATTTTTTATACTACAAAAACAATTCTTTGTCCTCCAAGATATATATTAAGCTTTTTAAATGAAATTTAAAATATGTTCTTTTTAACGCGATATTTCTTCTAGGCGCTCAATTCTCGGAATCAAAAGTATGTTTTTTCTGAATAAAAATAGTTGCTTGGTGTATCGTTTGAAAATTAATTTTTAATTCTTATAAGAATATACTATTATTTTTTTATATTGCACTTAAATTATTTGAGATTAGTAAGTTATATTTAGAAAATTCCAATTTCAAAATAAAGTTATAGTATCTGCAGAAAAATTAAACTTTAAAATGTTTGAAATAAATTTGAAGTATTTATATATTTGATTTAGACAACAGTGTCTAAAATTAGAATATAAAATCAAAACTAATTCTTAAAAAAAAAAAAAATTCTTATTATATTAAAAATTAATCTCGAAACGCGTAGAATATAACATTAAAAAATATTTAAATTTTTTTAAATCAGTAATGAAGTCTTGTTAAACATTATTTACGGCAGAACCATATAGCGAGTTGGACTAAAAACTTGAATTTTCAAAATTAAATTAAGACGATTTGTTCTTTAGATTCACGCTTCTTATATATACGTCATTTAGGAATCAAATAATCATTAAAAAAAAAAAAGAAAAAAAAATAGAAAACAGTGAGCAAAAAAAAAATAGCAAGTATCGGCGAGGCACTTAGCGTTGAATACTATTTTCAGTCCAACCAATGACTTGTCTCTTTTTCTGTATACTATATGTGCTCTTTATAAAACTTTATGCCTCGTCGTGACTGCTTCCTAGGATATAAATTACATGGCACAATGGGGGAATTCTTCAAACTTTAAATACCCGTATCATTTTTTACATTGCTTTGACTTTCTATGTGGATATCTTCCATTACTAAAATTTTCTGGGTAAGTTCACATTAAAATGCAGTTGAAAGAATAATATACAAAAGTATATTTTTTTTATACTCGAATAATAATATAAATAACGATGTAATTAATTTCAATACAAAAAAATAAATCATTATATGAGTAAAATAAATCTTTAAGTACAGTTCATTTTCATTTTCACACAGAAAAAATCTGATCTGGATTATAATTTTTTATTTAGTATAATATAAATTTTGTCATTTTAAAATAAGATTTATGGAACATCCGATCAAATATTTTATAGTTCAACTTTTTTCCTTAAATGTGAAATTATTAGACCCATGTAATTTTTCTTTCTTTAATAGTGAATTTGATCTAATATCTATTATTTTTTAATCTACAATAAAACACGAAGTTTTCAAATAAAAAAATCACTAGGACCACGTTATTTTTAACCCAATTTTTCAAATAAAGATTTTATTTAATATATGATTGCTACGATTTAGGCCTCGTAAGTAGTGTTAATATAAGTAATTATTTAAATTTTGACGCGCTACGTAGTATTCGTTACATTTTATTTTAATGATTTATTTTTTACATATACTATTTTCAAGTGGACGTTTTTCAAGAAAAAATATGTATGGCTTTAAAAATCAGAGGCTATTAAATGGGTTCACTATAAGAACTCTGTAATGGCATCGATAAATATATGTTGAAAAATACGAGGAAATTCTCTGGACTATCAAGAATTCCTCGCAGAAAACCTTAAAAAAAGTTTTATATGTTTCTTATATGTATAATATATTTACATATTGTCTATAGTTACAAATATATTATTACAAATACTAAAAATGCAATGAAATAGTTTTTAATTGGCATGTTTAAAAGTAATGAAAAATATCCACTTTGCGTTGTATTTTTGCTATTACTTAAATTTTTGTTTCTTTTTTGACGATTCTCACTCGTAATACTCAAAGTTTCCTATGTTTTATATTACAGTCAAATAGGAAGGAAATAAGCTCCTTTTCTCTCTACAAATAGTCTTTCCATCTCCCTTATAGATATATATTTATATATTTACAGACTATGTGTTCCAAGGAATACAAACTCACTGAGTTATTCTTTTCAAACGAAACTTCGAACAGCAATCTTCTCGCAAAACAAAAAGAATCTAACTAGCGCAACGATTTCTAAAGTGATTTCTCTCTTCAAGCAATCAATCACAAGCACATATTATCCATTACCACTTACGCGTACTTAGAAGTTAGTTATTATTTATATTTATTAAATAAGCGAGTTTGTGTAAAAATTTAACGTTTTTCCGTACACACTATTCTTTTCACACTTTTTTAATATATCTTTCTTTTTACGCTCTTTCGCTCGTTTTCTTTCTCTCTTTTGCTTTTATGCATCGATTAATCATTTCGTTCTACACACCTCGAACTTAATTTTTATTATAGCGTTTCAAAAATCTTTATTCGTTTTTCACAAATCTCGGTCAATGCACGAAAAAACGATTGTTGACATTGTCTTAACTTTTTTTTGTTTTGGAAGTATTTAAGAGATACTTGCACTGTCTGTGTTATGTTCATTTCCGACCGTCGATTTGGCTCTGCTTTGCAAGAATCACAAGTCTCGACATTGAAAGCTTATACCTGAATTCCCATAACGACACGAGAACCACAACACGTTTTTATTTCACTTCTAAGCTCTTCGACAGTTTGGTAGTTCTTTCCCTCGCAGAGGGAACCTTATTAAAGTATATACATTCGCGTTTTCTATACGTAAAAAGGTATCTCACGACCTTCTTTTTTTATTTTCTAACAACGCTACAAAGTTCCGAACTTTTGATTTCCAGAAAATGGATTCGCAAATGTCTCTATACTTTCGATAAGAAGTGACTGACGTATGACACCCTACAAGGGATGCTTCGTTTGTTGCCGCGAGGCACTGTACATTTTCTTCAAAGGTTTTTAATCTCCCGTTTCTCTTTTATTCTTTTTTACTCGCATGCACTTTTTTATCGTGTTGAGACATATGTACACTTTACTACCTCCTGAGGCACTAGATTGCGCCACTTGGCTTCGTTGATTCAAAGTTTTATTTTCATTGTTTGAATCAATATGTTCTTCTGTGTGACTATTCCGTATCAAGCATTTCGTTTTTATTTTAAACGCAGTTCAACTGCGCTTGCATTCTTGGTTCACTTTACGAAGATCAGACGAATTTGTCGCACCAGCACTAATCGAGCACTAAGATCAGATGCGTGACAATCAAGGCAGTTTTTTCTTTATGAATAAATGTATGCAGGAATATATGTATGTATGTTATGCCTGTAAGAGTGTACGTATTGTTGTGTAGTGTAAACGTTTATTTAAATTGTGTAAAAGCACTTTATTCAATAATTGTCTAGTGTTTGAGGAGTTTTTTCACTGTCCACTGTAGTACTGCACACGACCTGATGGTGCAGATCCTGTTTCTCGCATCACGTCGTCCCAAGCTGTTCCATTATTCATATAAAAAAATGATAAATACAAGTTATTATTGAGTCTATAAAATAATACTTTATAATAAAATATATTAGTAATCTTTAGTATTTTATCTCAAATAAATTTTAAAAAGTATTTCGGTAAATGTAAAAGCTTTGAATGAACGACAGCTTTAAATTTAAACAAAATGTACAAAAATTTAATTTATGCAATTTAAAAGTTATACAAATTTACAAGTAATACAAATTTTTAAATATCTTATTATTTTTTAATTAACTTACCTAATCCAACAAATGAAACAATCTTGTCATGATTGAATTTTTGTACGTGACTTTCATCAGGGGCAATGTAACGCGAAGAAAAGTCTTCCTTTGGTTGACTTCGGCACTTTTCAATGACCTGTGGTGGCGGATGCTGTGGTAGCATATACGGACCTTGGAATCTCATTGGGCATCCCATGTAACCCATCGTCTGAACTAGCATTGGATGCGGAGGAATCGGATGCATGGGTATATATGGATTAATCGGGAAGTTTGGCGCAAACTTGTCGCATCTGACGTGCTTGTCGAACATTGGCGGCTGTCGACTTAAGTTTGGCGGTGAATTAGAGAAGCGAGATAAGTCCGGACTGGCCGTCGGGGTCTCTTCCTCTTCTTCTTCTTCCTCTGACTGCAAGAGCTGCTCATTAACCTCAAAGCCGAAGGTGAGCTCGCTGAATTCTGATTCCGCGTTCCTGGCTTGATCGGCAATGTTTTCGTCTAACAAAATTACTGCTGGTCTCGAGGATGCGGTTGCAGGCACAACTGTCGTTGTTGAGCTTGCTTTATTTGTCAAATGCCCTTCGCTGACCTTCGAATCTTTTTCAGGTTTATTAGGATTTGATTGCTTCGACTTTTTATTATCGGTATCCTCAATGGGTTTATCTTGCCGACTACTTAGAGGCTATAAAATAAAATTAAAATTGGTATTGTCAAATTATGAACATTTTTTAAATGTTTCATAGGTAAAACAATTTTTCAAAACAAACAAATATTTCATTTCAAAATTTATAGTTTGTTTTTTAATTTCTTTATAATAAATTTTATAATTAAATTAAGGACAATAAAGATATCCAAGTTTACAATTAAATAATTTTTGACAAAATTTTAGTTTAAAACAAATTAAAGATAATTCAAATTACCTGTTGTTGATAAGACACTTTTGAACTGTCTTTAGAATTAATCGGTTGCTGATCCTTCAAAGCTTTCGGAAGCCGCTCAGTTTTATTTACTCGGATTGTCTCAGAATCGACAATTGATCGGAATGGCTGTGTCGGTTTGACACTATTTCCTATTCTCGACTTAGTCGAATCAATGTTTTCAGACACTCCGGTTGCCACGACCTTCTTTGCATCTTTATCGTCTTGCTGAGACTGTCCTGGATTATTACCGCTGAGTTTTATTGCCTCTTCTGGCTGTGACGTCTGAAGTTTCTTGATGTCACGTGACTCGTCAACTGCTTGCGACTGATTTTGAGATGCAGAATACTCTCGGGTTCCCAATGTAGGATTAGGAGGATGATTTTTGCGTATTCTTGCGCCACCATTCTTTGAGTTAGTACTAGATTCTTTGCTATTGTCACCGTTGCCATTGTTTTCTGTCTCGGTCGGCGAGGAAAAGCTTGGCAGGGATGACTCTGATAGCTTCGGGGGCAGTGGGTTGGTCGGTGTTGTTTCGTTCGAAGTTGGACTAGAATTGTTGCTTGACTGTTTACTTTCCTGTTGCAATTGACTCTGTTGCATCTTTTCAATGTCTTGCACGTACTTGACCACTTTGTTGATGGCCTCCTCTTGAGCTTCGGTTTTTTTGTTATTCTCGGGAGATGTTTTAGGTTTCGGTATTGTTGGCGAAGGCGGCTTATCTAGACTGTGACTTGTGCCTTGTTGGGCAAAACTATGCTGGCGTGCCTTTCTGTCCGAGTGTTGAAGCTCATCTAGACTAGGGTAGTAGTCATTGGGAAGCTTTTCAATTTCAACGTTACTCTTTGACGAAGCAACGCTAGGCCAGGCCGTCGAATTTATCATGCTTGGCATGAAATTAGATATGTTCAAAACGGGCGTCGCTGACATATTCAAAGTTGCCATACGTGCAATATCAGCATAGCTTGCCTGTGGAGCATTCGATGACGAGGTAGCAGTCTTTGACGAATTGTGTTTTGAAGAATTTGATGTTACCGGCAGCGAATGAACCGAGTCCAAGTCACTACTGTCAGATTTATCACTAAAAAATAATATAAAATAATTTTAATGTGTTCATTTGTAATTTTATTATAAACAATGTTTTTTAAAATAATTTTCATTTATTTTTTATACTTTTAACAACAAAGTAGGGTAAGACACAGTTTTAACACTCTATAACCTACCTTGGCGGCATACTGCTGGCCGATTTGCGTCTAAGTTCTGGAGATAAAGGCGTTCTGTAATCGTTAGAAAAGCCTCTACCACGTTGCAGATACGATCCAGAGCCCGAAAGATTCTGCGCTCTACCACCACTGGAGCTCCTGCGCTGCTTCTTAGTTTTCTTCTTCTTGTTGGTCACGACGTGGAATTCTGTTTCCGCTTCGTATTCTACGTTGCTCTTTTTCACAGAATTCCGACGACTGCTGTAATCGTCGCCTGTGTCATTGCAGTAAATTGACTGTCCCTCCTCCGTACCCCAGGATCTACGGTCTCCACGAGAATCGACAGCTGTTGCGTCGCCAGTACTTCGCTGCTTTGCACGACGCAAAGCTATATTGATCGAGCCTATAAGTTATAAGTTTTTAATTAATCTTTGATTAGATCAAAAGTTCATGGGTTTGATAAAAAAAATAGATTAAATAATAATTTTCATTCATAATCATTTTTAAAAAAGAAAAATTTTTAAGATCACTAAAAAACTCAAAAAGTTAGTTTAATGAATTATAATATTTTTATTTCTTTACCATGCTGACTGGAAACGCTACTAGATCCACTTGAAGTTGTGCTTTTTTCAGTAGTAAGATCCTCCAGTTTAGTCTTTGAAATTTCCTCCAGTGAATTAGCCTTTTGCAATTTCGTAGGTATTTGTTCCCTTTTAATATCTTTATTATCCCGAGATCTCGATTTTGTGTTGGATGCAGCTTTGACTTTGACAGAGTTGCTAGTCTTGCCCTTTTTGCTTTTACACTCCTTATTCTCAATGAAACTGATTAAGCTATCAATGTCTTCGTCGTCTCTATGACCCTTTACGTTCTCAGCTTGATATACTATGACGTTTGGTTCTTGGGCATTCTTTCGACGAGATTTTTTTCTCTCTCCGTTGTAGCCTTGGACGGCGTTACCGTTTTCATCAAGCGACTTTTTCTCTCCAGATAAGGACGATTCTTTTCCCGCGATATGTTGTGCTGTTAGTCTAGAAACTATTTCTACGAGGTTAAGAGTTGCTTCTGATTTAAATTTCATCAAATTAAGAATGCACACTTGTGATTTAATTTATTAATAATTAGTGATATTTCTTTTTTCTATAACTCATAGGTACATTTAATTACTTTATCCACAAAAGTTAAAAAAATTGAAACTTTAAAAGGTATTCTATAAGTTGAATTTTTTTACAAAATTTTTTAATCATGAGAAACAAACAACTTAATGTAAGTTACAGGTTTAATTCACTTCCAAGATGAAACAAGAACTTACCCATAGAAATGTTAGACGAGGGCCAGGACATCACAGAGTAAACACTCGAGGGTCCGCTCATGACACATTTTACGTTGTTGTACGGCGGAAAGGGAAGCGAACTCGTCCCTTCCGTTCCATTAACATTGATCTTTGACTTCTCCAGCTTAGTGGTGTGTTCGCGGAAGGTCGGGAACTCGATGGTCGAATCGACGGGGGTCTGTGGTATGTCGAAGGTTGCTCGCGTTATGAACTGTACCGGCCGGCGGTTATCAATAACTTTCATTTCAGTTCCTTCGTCATCCTCTGCGTCCAGCGAGCGAGGCCTCTGAACCCCACCGAGCGCGGCTGAAGCATTTCGCTCGCTAATGACACTTGCCTAAAATATCAAAAATTCGGTAGATTAGCTAACATGATCTAGCAAACAACGATCACAAAGTGCTTTTGCTTTAGTTTGAATGCATAGAATATTTAGGCTAAGATAACGGTATTCTAAATAAACAATTCGTAATTTTTACGATAATGTAAAAATTTATTATGGCTTTAAATTGAAAAATTACCATAGTCTTATCATTAAAAATATTTTCAATGAAAAAATTAATTTATATGCATTATTTAATAAGAAATCATGACGATTTTAATATATATTATTAATTTAATCAAAATTCTGAATTTTGATGAAAAACTATGAACAATATTGAAAGAAGGTCTAATTTATGAAATATAAAAATTAAATTTTTCTTCCAAGATTTTTAAGATTTAAGATTATCATTTATCTATATACAAATTGAAACGCTTCATACAAGATAAAGAGATTTATTACATTTTATAATACAATCAGCCTTCTTTATTAAAATAAATTTAGTAATTTCTAATGTAAATAAATTTAGATATTTGGTATTATTGAAAGTTAAATTTCATTTTTATACAGATCTAATTAAATAAATAATTTTCCAAACATTTTATAATTTGTAAATATGACTGTAAAAATTCTTTCAAATTTAAAGGCTTTTTGATAGCAAATGCAGCAAATTTAGTCAATTTTCAATAAATATTTAAGTAAGTTAAGATGTTATACATAAGAAAAATTCGTTTACTGTTTTAAGAAATTCAGTTGAAAAAGCTTTCCCTTGAAAATCATTTAAAATCGTTATTGAATTATTAACAATGAACCAATATGTGAAACAGTCTTAGAAGCCAACTCAATTGTTAAGTAATTACAAAAACTGGGTTAAAATTTGTTTAGAACACAATTACTCTAAATCAAATTATTAACTAAATAAAACCAAAACAAACCACAACAAGGTGCTACTGCTATACATACAGCCAAATTAACACGTGTGTTTGAGCATAAAATCTTGTGTGATTAGTCTATTATTTGAATTAACTATCCAAGCCATTTGTGCTAGCGACAATCTTAAAATGTTTGTCATTCAATACTAAATTTATATGTATTATAAGTTCTATAGTATTTTAAAAAACGCAGAGTGATCGCTAAATTTCAGAACCTATATAATTCTAATGATCCGTTTATTACTCTTAATCATTATCGCTTAAGACGATTATTTATTCTCCTAAATTTACCACATGGTATAGGCTTTAATTTGGCCACCTGAAACTTCCCTTACATTAGAATTCGCTTAATACAAACCTCTAAATCTTCCAGACCGATCACCATACAATCTTGTTTATTGTACTCTGGAGGTGGGTTGTCTGATTCAAGCATCTCATTTGTTCCAAGTTTTCCCCTGTTACTGCTTCGTTTGTCTCGCAATTCACTTTCAATGTCACATGAACCACTTAATTTATTTTCTTTTTTGTCCTTTTCTTTTTCTTCTTTTTTATTATAACGATCATAAGAAGGTTTATCCAAAGATTTGGATTTTTCTTTATTAGTCCAATCGCAAATTGATTTTCCTTCAGACAAACGCTTCTGAAATGATAGATATGCATTAATATATTTGTAATCAAAACGTTTATAAGTAGAATGAACTATTAATAACTTTGAAAAATTGTGATTCACAAGGCTTAGAACGCGTCTTAAAAGTTTGAACAACAAAAAAATATACTATGCAATTTTTAAAATATTCAATATTTCAGTAAAAGAACATATTTTGTTATGCTTGTCATTAAATAAAGTACAATAAAGATTCATATTCTAGGTAGTTCAAGTAACATCAAGATGAATTTGAAAAATTAATGATGAGTATAATGTTTTAATCAAGTACATACAAAGGGTTTTTAATATTGTTTAAACGCAAAAACGCAATGATAGATCTTTGAAAACAATATATAATGTTGTTGCAGCACACTTTTAACAAAAATCAATATTTCTCCTACAATTAACAATTTTAATACATGCGAAAAATACAAAGAATCTACATCTATATACACCCATGATACAGATATACATATACAATAATACATAGATATAGAGAAGCCACAGAAATTAATGGAGCGTTTCGCGTACACAAAATGCATCTTCAGCCTGGCATTAAATTAAGGCCTTCGACGCATTGTCGAGCAAACATTGATTTTTCGTCAGACATTCAAGCGCGCTGTTGAAAAAAAAGCTTCTTTATCCCCGAGAATCTCTTTCTATTCCAATATACTTTCGTGAATCGACGCTCAAAACAATGTAAAGAAAGAGGCCACTGAAATAAATTTATACTCGAAAACGAATTTCAGTGAGCCCCCCTCTTGAAAACCGACCAAGACACAAAGTAAAAGAAAAAGCCAGATAAACAGATAGTGTGAGAGAGAAATAGAGAGAAAAGAAGAAGTAAGCCATGTAAGATAGATACATAGATTAAATGAGAGAGAATGAAAGAGAGAGAAAGAGCGTGGACACTGAGATGCCGAAAAGAGAAAAGAGTAAGAAGAGAGACCAGACTGGCCCTCCCATCTGTGGGATACCTTGAACTTCTCCTCGGCAAACAAGTCGCAGTTTAGGGTGTGCGTGGTGTCGACGTTGGAGGGCAGCGAGCCGCCCTCCCTCTGCCTGGCCGAGACGCTCGGTCCCGTGTGCCGCTTCTGCCGTCTGCGTGCAGCGCCTGGCCCGTAGCTCTGGCCCGAGCCCGCCCCGTACGAGTAGTAAGCCCCGGCAGCCTCGAACTCGCTGCAGCCGTAGTAGCCGGCCTGGTGGAGCCCCGCCAGATTCTGGAGTGAGCCGCCGTGGGTGAGATGCTCGGCCACCGAGGCGGAGTCGCGTCTGCCGCCTCCGCCGTGCTGCTGGCGTCGATTGTTGCGCCTGCTGGACGAGGACGCCGAGCCAGCACCGCCGCCGCTCGTCACTGAGGCCCAGCGGCCGCCCTCCTCGCTCTCGTCGGCTTCCGCTTCTTGAAGTAGTTCCTGTGTACATGCGCCAGAGGCCCAAGCCACATATGGAGTTTTTGTCTCTGCGCTTTTACAGTTTTTGTTTTGTTTTTTTTTTTTTTTCGTCCTGCGCCCAGTCGGCAGGCAGGCTTTTTTACGATTTTTATAGCTAGGTAGTGAGACAGGCTGAGAGACAGACGAGAGAATGAGAGTAAGAGAGAAAGAAAGAGAGGACGGTAATCCCCACGCGAGAGTAGTAGTCGAGTCGCCGATGTGACCGGTGTGGAAAATTAGCACGAAATAAGGAGACAGATTGTGCAGGAGGGGAAGATGTATTAAAGAGATCTCTTCGAGCGTCTTTTTTTCATAGGTTTTACGAATTTCGGTGCGCTTAACTTTGCTTTTAGTAGTTGTTTGAGTGACAATTCAGCTTTATCAAGATTGACTTAATTTTTATACATCGCTAAATTTTCTCTCGATGCGCTGCGCAAACGCCTTAAAGATTATCTTTACTTTAAACTTTAAATCAGCGTGACAGTTCAGATAGGCAATTCTTTTAAATTACATCTTATTGTTAAAACGAGAAACAGTCTTTTTTTTTTAAATTTATACTATTTTTTGGTACAAAAGTGGATAAAGCTCACATATAATAAAATGAAATGATAAATGAATCAAAAAACTCTGTTTGCAATACACATATTTTTAAATAATCTTTTGTGCTAATAATTAATAGTTATATTAGAAATTCAGATTTATAGAAAATTACTTATTGCAAGTTACCAATAGTGAAAAATAATTGCAGAAATTATGAATACATTAAACTGAGAATTGTAAATTTATATCATAAATTTTATAAATAAAAATATATAAATTAACAGGTACACATGTAATTCTAAACATTAGTAAGATTTTAAACATTTCATTTTTTTAATTTATACTAGTAAGAAATATAAGTAAATATAAAAATATACAATAAGCAGTGTTTTTAGTACTTAACTTTAATTTTTATTTAATTTAGGAACAAATTAAACATAGATCAATGAATTGTCATGAATAATATGTAATAAATAAACTATTACATAACTCAAGGAAGATAGCAATTTTTATAAATGTAAAGAAATATAAGAAATATTGTACTTGGACAGTCATAAAAGTAGAAAATTTCTTGTACTGTTAAATCCTATAGTTTCCTTATTTTCTGTACTATTTTTCCACAAGAAAAACAGATTATACTAAAATTTGTAACCTAATTATAATCAAGTTACTAATAATTTTAATACACTCTCAATTGTAAAAAACAATTCACAATTCAACTAAGAATATTCATAAAAGGTTCAGAGTAAATTATAATAGTTATAAATTTACAACTTAAAAATTGTAAAAATTAAAATAAAGTAAATAATAATTATAAATGATAAAAACAAAAAACTGTACCAAAAAATTACTCTGGACCTTTAATAACAAATAATATTAATTAATTTTAAATATAATTTGATCACTCTGCGCTAGTAAAATGATTGTCGATTCTTAAAATCTTATTGTATAGAAATCAAAATGCATTGATATTGTCACTAGCACGATAAGCAATTAAAATAGTTAATAAAAGCAAAAAGGCTCATGAAAATGGGTTTCTATGCAAAATCATTGTGTAGCGCATCTAACCTCAACTATGAAAATGACATTTCAGTTTAATGAATTATTTTTTAATTAAACACAATTTGATTTAAACATTTAAGTAATAAAAATTATTATATAATATTCAAGTCTTATCTTCAAAATTCAAAAACAAATTAAAAAAAAAAAATTGTTTATTAACATAAAGTACAAATGCTGTTAAACTATTTACTTAATTTTTGAGAAAATTTAAAATAATGGGAAAATAAAATTGATCTACTAAAAAAGTAAATGTTTATTGAAAAAATTCAAAAATTTATTTTAAAGTTATTATGAAAATGATATTAGAAATTTTTTTAAATGTTATTTAAATTTCTACCTAATCATGTGATAACTCATATTATATTTAGATGGAATGATAAGAAACTAAGATATAAAAGCACTCACAATCAATACTGCAATAATTGCAGAACCATACCTTAAAAAGATTGGATTTTCCTTCACGATCTTTGGGGCATTTATATGTGATGGCTTCATCCAACAGTGCTCGAAGCTCTCCTTCGTTTAAAGTTGACAGGGTTGCAGGTTCTTCCTGTAATTACAGTAAAATACTTTATATAATAAATCTCTTATAAAATCAAAAAATTATTTATTTACAGTCATTCAATGAGACAAAAAAATAAAATACAAAATGACGTGGTTTTAATCACTCTTCCCTGATAAGAGAAGTAAAAAGTATGAGATAAATTAACCACAGACGATAAGAAACAAGAAGAGCTACAAGTTGCAAAGAGGAATTATGATTATGAAGTGAATTTCAAATTATATAAGGCTAAATAAAAGAATAAATATGTTCACTTGTTTGAGTGATCACTGTTATTCATATTCTTTTTTCAGTTTAATCAAAAATATCATTGGGTAGTTTAATTTTCTAAAAACTTCAATATTTAAATTTTGATTTTTGTAATTGTATAGTTTTCTGTAGATTTTTTTGTATTTTTAATTTTCAAATAATCTTTAAGAATCTGTGGAATAATATTAAATGACCATTCTCAAACTTGGCAATATAGACTAAAAAGGTAAAAACACGTTTCCACGACTTATCAAATAAGGGAACTATGTCATCCAATTCAAACTGAAGATGTTGTACCACAAGTAGACTTAATGCCAAATGTGTTACTTGATGACTCTTTGATCAACTATCCTTTTACTTACGAAATTTATAAATTTTACAATATTGTTAATTGGAAATGTGAGTTTATACTCAAACATCACGAAATAAAAATGAAGTAAAACTAATAAAATCTTCTTGGATACAGTTAGATTATTCAGTAGGCATGTTTAAGGTTTCACTTATTGGATTATCTCTCGAATAACGTGTGGGAAATCGAAAGTTTGCAGATAATAAATATTTGCTTACTCATATCAATTGTATACCTTTTGTAATGTCTTAATATGCTAGGTCTAATTATTTACTGACCCATCTACAAATTTTGATAGAATACAAACACTGAGTACACTATCTTAAAATTTGTATTGGGATGTAGAATATAAGCTTGATCTATATTTATATATACACTATATACATTAAAGCAGCTGAATTTTAATAAATAGGTATGATCATTAAAATCTCAAATAAAAATATGAATTCTAAATAATAATTAAATACTTTCAATTTCTTTTACAATTAATTTATCATTGTGTACTAAAATAAAAAATTATTGATAAATAAATTTATTTCAGCAATAAGAATACTGAATTCTACACAAAAGTGATAAGTCACTGTTACATATATGAGATCATGTTACTATTAACTCCTTAAAGCTTATAGTATATTTAATTTTGAGTACATTCAATCAATTATTCTACTATTAAATATATGTATTCTTATTCAAATAAAAATTGTAAATAGAAAATAGTTTCTACATATTTGAACAGTTATAATTGAGACTTTGATCTGCAAACTCTGCAGGTTATAAGTATAAACGCTTAGAATTTTTAACCAAAGCTGGAAGATAAAAACCTTATCTTCTCTCGAATGGCACAACTAATCTTGACCACTGAAATATTTTGCCACATATTGTGGATTAAGCCTATGCATCTTGCTTTAAACATCTGCCACCACTGAAGCGATTCATATCTGTTTCTGGTTGCAACACTGTAGGAGACAAACAGATGCGAATGATTGGTCAAATTGATACCAAGTGCGAAAAAAGATGAAAGAAAAGGTTGAAAAAAAATGTGAATCTACACGCTGGATGCAGCAATCATTAAAGAGTCCAGTCTGAATATTTCATGTATTTGAATCAGCACTACAAAGTCAGCCATTTTACATTTTTTTTTTGATCACTTCAAATGGCAACCATTCGATCAAAACTTCAATCTCACTGTAACCAGATCCCCATCGACATAGGACCCAAGAGGAGCAGCCTATGCCAGCAAAAGTCACTCCCACCTTCCGTTCCCCAATCAAATCACCATTGCACATCAGGCCAAAATCGAGCCGGAAAAAAACGTTGCAGAGACATAATCCGAACGCAAGAGAGAGGGGCAAAGAATCAGCAAGACAGAGAGAGAGAAAGAGAGAGCAAGATAGAAAGAGAAGAAGAAGAATACTTATATACTTTGTAGCTGGAAAAAGCGACTTACTTGAGAGGCGTGAAAAGAGGAAAAAAGTAACGCGGGCCGCCGCCGCCTGCTGTCGCCGCCGCCGCTGCTGCTGCCGGGCAGTGTGCCGACGGTGTGGAATTTATATTTTTAGAGGACACCCAGATATCGGCGTTCGCCTTTGCACACTCGCACACACCAGCCGCAGCCAGCTAGCCAGAGAGAGAGACAGAAAGAGAGGCCGCAGAGCGCTCGCTCTCTGGCGACACCAGAGTAAGAGAGAGAGAGACAGACACACACACACACAGACACACACTCACACAGAAAGAGAAAGAGAGAGAGAGAGGCCGTTTACGCCCCGTCTTTCTCGCGCTGGCGCGACTTCCGTCGTCGTCGTCGCCGAGAGAGGCACACACGTCGTTTTCCGTACTACTCGCACATACCTACACTACTGCAGGCCCAGAGACAGACACGTAGAGGAGCGTGAGCGCCTCCGCCTTCGATGCGGCGCTCGTCTTTTATTTTTTTTTTCCTTCTCTTCTCTCTCTCTCTCCCTATATGCCGCAGAGAGAGAGACACGACGGTGCGGCCACTACGGCAGAGCGCGCACACAGACACCAACCAGGCGCTCTCCTACGTGCACATACGTCCGCGAAAAATCCGCATGCGTCCGCACTGCACTTCAGGACGACCGCGGCGGGGCGCGCGCCCGCGCGGAAGCACTGGGGGAAGAGCGAGCCGAGTATATACGAGAGTCGCGCGCGCGCGCGCACGGGGCGGCTCTCTGGGCTATATGTGCGGACGAGAGACGACGAGGGACCACGTACGTGTACGCGCGAGAGAGGATCGCGCCGCGAGTGGCCGCCGCCGGGTTTCTCGTCGAGCGACACGCACACACACTTGGGGGACGAGAGAGACTATGTATCGCTGCTGCTGCTGCTGCTGCTACTCTGGCAGGGATGTAGATAGAGACTATCGTCGTGTACTGTATGCGCTGAGCGCACGACGACGACGACGACGATGACGAGGAGGAGAGGAGTATATGTGTGTACACGGGCGCGGCGCTCGCGCTCTCCTCTCTCTCTCTCTCTGCTGCGCGCACTGCTGCTACGAGCGCGCACTGCTATACTCGGTCGGCATGGTCGTCGTCGCCATTACACGCGAGAGAGAGAGCAGAGGCTCTCTCTCTCCCTCTCTGGAACGAGCGCGGCCCAGAGAGCGGCACACGGCCATTGCAGGAGTGTAGCTAAGGTTCCAGGGTGCCCTGGGCTTTGATGGCTGATGGTTACGGGTTTTGTGCCGGGGAGAGTGGAGAGAGGGGTTGGGAGGATTAAGGGGGGTTTTTTGATTGGGTGGGGTGAGGGGGGCTTTATTGGAGTTTGAATATGGGGATGGTAGAGTACAAAATCTAATGAAATTTTGGGTGATTTTTTTTTATTTTGACTTGATTGCTAGGAAGGATGTTTTTTTTCAAATTTTATGATTGTTTTTGTTATTGCTGTGTTGATTGATTAAGCAATTTAAATTTAGAATGATAATTATAACCTAATGACAATTTAAAAATATGAAATATAATACTTATTATTATCCATTTGAAGATATCGTGGAAATGTCTATATATAATTAGTATCAATGCATGAAATGGTATCTAAAAAAGTTTTGACAAAACAAAATTTAATTTGATAAAACCTATCATTTCCAGAAAAAAATACGATAAGAAATCGAAAATTGTTTTTAATTATTCACAACCCTCTACTAATATATTTATTTTTAAATTTACTGCTAATGAGTAAATAAATTTCTGTAAACGTATTAATAATTTTCATTTTCTAAAAGCTATCCTAAATTATCTAATTATACAACGTTACACTTATACAAATGTAAAAATGTGAATTAACAACGTACCAGATTTAAACTTAATGCTTCTGTCTCGCAGTATGTTTTTTATATTATTTTTGACACAACTGATATTTTCTAAAATTGCATAAGCTCTGCAACTTATATACTAATTTTTTAAACTTAAATAATTTTATCTTAAATTCTATGCAGTCTGGAATCATTTAAAGTTAGTTATTTATTAAAAAAAAAACATTACGGTAGTATGCGAACAAAGCAGAAAAATAGAAAATAAACAAAATTCAAGTACGCAAGACAATTGAATAAACGGTTTGAGAGAAAACCTGTAGAAAAATTACTATTTTTAATAGCTAATTGAGGCCATATACTATGAAATGGCGTATGAAAAATAGCTATATACACTGAGATACTTTGTAAGCAATATAGAGTAAATTTAAAACATTACAAAACATAAAAATTTAAGCAAAAGTTTTATAAAACTATCTGCTGATTTACACATAACACTTGCTCTTTTTATACTGAGTGCGCTAAACTCAATGTTGTGTGCGTTAAACATTTAATTTACGCACTCACCTGACCCAATGCTTTAAGAAAAAAAACCTTGTGCTAAAAGCATTACTAGGGTGGAGAGAAGGAGAAATTTTTTCGATGAAAATTAAAGGAATCCCATACTAAACATGGGACGGGTTGGAGTTAATCTAAAAATAGTGGAAAATACGGTATAACAATTGTAGTAATTCAAAGTAAAAATTATATCGATTTGCTTCAATTTTGAAGAAATTTCGATTTCTACTATTACTGTGAATCACTTTAATTTTTATTAAGCTGCCCACAAATTTTTCTAATAATTACTGTTTCTCTCAGGTTTACCATGATATTTAATTTTTATTGGAAAGTTAGCGCAAAGCTGTTCATAGCGCTCTGTTGTCTTGTCTTGTCCAATTATTGAGTAAATTATAAGTTTAGCATATTTAAAATTCATTGCACATAGAAAACTCGTTTTAGCGGACTCAGTTAAAAAAATAGCTTACCTAACATGTACAATTAGCAAGGGTTTAAAGCAAGATTATTTGTCGCCCGAAAAAGTGAGATTCCTACCGGTATGTAAAATATCTGCTTAACGTACTAATTGTAGCATGTTCTATGATGTAAAAGTAAAAGTTATTCTTTTGATTTCAGAATGACCAAATGATTCTACCGTAAAAAAAAACGTAAAAACTCGAGATTTTTAGAAATATTCCATTTTTGAAAAGTATCATATAGACGAACAGTACCGAATAGAACCTAATTTGTCGTATGTCAATAGCTTTTCAAAATCTAGTGTAAAATTTTGGTACTTGAGGAGTCAAAATTTAATTCTGCATTAAAAATAAAATTATTGGTTAATAAAAAGATAATTAGTTCATTATTTATAACGAAAAAATTGATCAGAATAGAGATAAGAAAGTATCTGAACTGCTCTTTAAGTAAAGAAATTAGTGTAGTACAATAAACTTAGACTTAATTTAATTTTAATTAAGTATTTTATATACAGTTTAACAGAATTTCAGATACTTTGACTTTGTTCGAGTTTAGTTTTTCAAACTTTCTCGTTGAACTAATCAATCGATTTATTCAAAATTTTGTTATTATAAAAATCATTTAATATATAATTATAAAAATAATTTACAATAAATAAATATAATAACGTCTTCGGAAAACTTACAATATTATAGTAATTATTGTTAAGAAATATGTTGAAAATTAAATTTCCTACAAAATGTACAAAAGCGGATTCTATAATTGTTCATAACAAGAGGGTTGTTTCTCATTATACCTCCAATTATATCAATGCATAAATACATTCATATGACCAGAGTATTATAAAGAAATGAATGAACGAATTCGATTGTTTATGTATAATAAATGAAACTTATCGAAGGCAATTCGGTAGAACGACTTTAGGAGATTCAGCGCACTACGCACTCATTTTTTAAATTAATTTTAAATACTTTTTGTGTACGTAATTGTAAAAATAAAGTTGTAGTTTGTAAGATTAAATAATTGAAGAAATTCTGGACAGCTATTTACATTTACTACTAAATTGTTACTTTCACCTACGAATTACAATTTCAATTTTTTTATATGTACGTAAAGCTTTTTTTGATTTAATCTTGAATGTCAACATGGGATTTTCGAAAAAACGTTTAAATGCCGTTTTATATTGACTTAAAATCTGTATAGAAATAGAGTATCTTATTAAAAAGAGTTACAATCTTAACTAAGACATCTATTAAATTCGCACACATCGCAAGATTTGCACACAGCACAATTAAGATTTACGAAAATGTTATCAAAACTGATCAAGACTCTTCAAATTTAATTTAAATCAAAATATTGTATTATAGTATATTTCGATACAGGTGTGTAAGGTGATTATTTGCCTCGTGAGACGTTTGACGCCCGGGCAAAGCAAGGATATTTTATGCCATGAGAGCCGAAAAATCATCTTAAAGTTATGACTTTGAGGTTAGAGTGGCCTAAAAAATCATATTTTTTGTTTGTCATAAACTCTGAAAAAACAGGCCTTGCTTTTCTTTAAGGTTTGATTTTGGGGCCTATTGTTCTGCATTAACCATGACGTCAGCGAAGCTTTCCATAACGACAAGTTAAGAACCTGCTTTATGCAGACAACACTCTAGTTTATATTCAGGCCCCCGTAATGCCCTGGATAAGTACATAGCTAAACTTGAGGCAACTGTGGAAGTCGCATCTAAATGGATCAGAGGTTCTTTGGATGATTTTTTTGTTATTTCTTTATTAAGGCGACTTTGGAGGTTAGGTTAGGTACTATTTCGTAGTTTACAAACTACGCTTTTAATTTACAAAATTTCTTGGATATTTAAGTTTTTCACCATCCTGCTGGCCTCAAAGAATGATGGAAGATTAAAAAATGCTCAGAATTTTGTAAATGAAAAGCGTATTTTGTAAAGTACGAAATGAGACCTATAGCCTAACTTCCTTACCTAAACCTTAAGCATAAAAAATGCACTAATTAATTAAAAAATTCTGCAGGTTGAATTTTAGGTGATTGTTGGTACACTTGTTCAACTTTTAAGCAAACATAAAACTGGCTCTGTATAGTTTTATTTCACTTATTCTTATTTCTTAATACATTAAAACGTATCCCAAAGGATGAACAAAAGCTGTGACTAAGATAGGTGGTTGTCTCATGGTAAGTTCTGCCATTCATCTAAGTGCTTGAATATCATAGACATGCCAAAGTCAACCCCAATTTAAGTCAGTGCTCGCTCTCATATTAGGTCCTAATAGTAATGGTAAGTGAACTTCAAATAGATTTGGAATGAAAAAAGTTAGAAAACTTAAAAATTTGTATTCATGTTCCTTTAAAAAGTTTACAGTTAAAAATTTGTTTTAAATAATTTTGTCAAATATAATATTCAAATTTTCGCACTTCATGCACAAAACTCAAATATGATTGTATATATACACCAGTAAAATGCGTGTGCTAATAGTACATTTCGATACTAGTGCGAGAAAGTGATTACTGCCTCGCATAGACTTCACCCGAGCGAAGCGACTAAGCGAGTATCAAAATCAATTTTTGATACTTCGTGCGCAAAGCTTGATTTAGCGCACGCTCTAACAACAAAGCGTTAGCTAAATCTTGCTTAGTGCACGTTATATAAAAAAATACGATTTGACATATGAGCAAGTTAGTGATTTCAACCTTGTGTGGCTTTTTCACTCTCGCTTCGCTCGGGTGCAAACGTCCTTGCGAGGCTGGAATCACTTTCTCGCACTAGTACCGTAATATACTATTCTCTCACTTGTATTAAAAAAACGACATGCAAGCAAAGTTCGATTTTGGACACATATATTTTTGCACATTAACCGAGGGGAAATGGGAATACATTTTTTTCATCTGTTTTTCTTGTTATGGTGAATAATAATAAAAAAGCAAGTCGGAAATCGAAACTTTGTCGTCACTTTGTTCTTTATTCATTCATTTATAATAATCATATTTCTAATTATAAAATACGTTGACAGAATGTGATAAATAATGTAATAAATGATGAAATGTGTTTAAAAAGTTCCATTAGCGTAGTTAAAAAAAATTATTTACAGAAAATATTAATATCAATATCCAAACTTATTGATATTCTAACATAAATAATTTTTTTAACAATTTCAGTGCCATGGTAGAAAATAGACGAGTTAAAAATGGCCAATCGTTAGTTTTTCACCATTTTTACATGATTAATTATTAGCCTACATACTGACGAAAAACTGATGAAAAAATGGTCAATTTTTTATAATATATTTAGCAATAGGTTAGTTTGTTTTGGGTTTGCTTACTCTAAAAGAAATATCGCTCGCTTTTCTAATATAAAGTTTGCTATTATAAAATCGTTATTTATGAATTTATTTACTCGAATCTCTGTTTATATCTATGTTTACTCGCTATGCAATAAAATTTGAAAAATTTGTAAGAGTATTCTTACGTAATTACTATTATTATATAATTTTGCAATGAAACATTACAAATATTTTTATTAGCCACCAAGTTCATTATTATTATGTATTTAAAATTTAATAAACAGCTGTTATGTTTTATAGATAGGACAATCGTAACCCTTAGTATGTGAACAAAAGAGCG
>UELX01000985.1:0-54532 GCA_900480035.1 Eupelmus urozonus
AACAGTTAGGTTCAGTTCGATATGATGTTTTGGAAATTTGCTGTTTTGACATTTGCAGAAGTTAAGGCAAAGTTTAAAAAAAGGTTAAAAATCTTTATACATGATGAGAAAGAAGAAAGATAGAAGAGAAGAAATCATTATCAGATAAGTAAAATAAATGTAATTGGTATTAAATTAAATTTGTTGAAAAAAATTTGACGACTTTAAATATTGCCTTTAAGGTTATTCTTATTTGAGCAAAATCTAGAGAAGAAATCTCATCAATTTGTAGATAAAAATCTTTGTAAAGCCTATTTTATTTTTCAGACCTTATTATGCTGTGCGATTTTTGATGATGACAATGACTTTGATGTAGCTGCTCAGTTGATGTCTGCCCAAAAGTTTTCTGAAATTCATCAAGAGTTGCTGGTGCTGATGAATCAACGGCACCAAATCCTGCCTTTCTTGGTCCTTCAACCGGAGGACGCGCTGAGCAGAGTCAACATTATTTCTCCTTGGTAGGTGCTCTCTCTCTCTCTCTCTCTCTCTCTCTCTCTCTCTCACGCACTCTCTCTTATGCTATTTATCGCATTCTCTTTCCATTTCTCTCTCTCGATACATGTAAACGCGTTACTGATTTTCAGCGAGGACGCACCCATTTGCTTCCGAGACGCTTCCAGGATCGGGCAGCTGTCGACGTCCTTTTGGCAGTGTAGGAAGGACAGAGCGCAAATGCACCTTTAGAAAAAATATACATTTGTTAATATCTTTTTAAATCCATAATTTTTGTACAGTTTGTATACAAAATGTATACAAATTGTATACAATCACTTTTGTACAAACAATGTATACAAACTGTATACTGTGGATTGTATACAAATTGTATACAAATTGTATACAATTTTTTTACTTGGGATGTTGAAATTAAAGATTTTGAAATTACTACATAGATAGATTTACCAAAATGTTATTCTCACGTAATTGTTGTATGACATTTATTGTTATAAATTATTGTATGTATTATATTATTATAAAAATTAATAAATTGTCTAAATATATATCATTTTAGTCAGAAAATATGAAAATCAATACATGACTTACAAAAAAAAAATGATATGTATCAAGCGCTTGTGGGCTTTTTTGACATCGTGTGCTTGCAGTACCCGTTTTCGGCTAGTAAACACTCGGTCTAAACCAACCCACTTTGTTCTGTTAGTATATACAATATTCTATTATTTCTTTTTAAAAGCAAATAGATTCCTGTAAATAAATAATAAAAATTTGATAAGTTTAATAAGGTCTTATGTATAGCTATTAAAAAAATTTTATTATTCACATAAACAATGGATAACTCTCGAACATAGGATAAAAGAAATTAATTTGCAAACAAATATTTACTTTTATTTGGTTCATAGCCGCAAACATCAATTATTTATTTGCCATTAACATACACCTTAAAATTTTTCTTAAAACAGCTTATCAACATTACTTTTATCTAAAAAAAAACCTTCAATTTTTAATATCACTTCCGCTTTCCCAGCTCGACTCCACTACTTTATCCACTAAAAAAGCCGAACTCGCTAACGCCAGCACTTCAGCCGAACTTCACACTCCGCCATGAGCAAAAATTTCCGAAAATTCCCTCCTGCCGCTCTCGCAACTATTACGAGCCCGCGTTCGCCTGAAACCATCCATCCATGAATCCCGAGCACTCGCAAAAAAGCCACGACAGCTCTTCATTCTCTCTTCTCTCGGCGCTCACGTGGCTCTCTCTTTTTTTTCGCAAAAAAACTCGCCCACGAAAGAAAAGATACCAGAATGAAAACTCGCGGGGGCGAGCTCGCGCTCTCCTTTATCGGGCCGTCTCGGCGAGGCATTGTCCCCGGCACGTTCGAGAATCGAATCCTTATATTCCTCCCGTGTGCCTGGCTCCCCGTTATATTGGCCGGCACGAGCATCGGAAAATCTGTTCGACGCCCGCGTTGCTGTAACGGTCGTACGTGCAAATATGTATTATGTAGAAGTATACGGGGCCGCTCGCGCCGATCCTAGTGGACTGTGAAAACGAAATGCTTTTTCTGATTTCGCCCGAGAATTTACGGATTTCCGAAATGTTTGAGATTTAAGGGAATTTTGGATTATTCGGAGTTTTGTTTTTGGATAGATTTCTGATTTAGATTTTTTGAAAGTTTGAAGTTTATAATTTTAATTGGTTACCTTACATATGAACCTAAAAATTTTGATCTTATATATGCATTTATTTAAACTTAATGTTTTGTCAATTAATCATTAGTGGGACGAATACATACAACTAAAAATCAACTACTTCAGCGTTTACAAAAAAGTCCCTTACGTCTCACAAGCGAAATGTTTTTCCAAATCCATACAAGCACTTATCGATTGAAAACTTTGACCTTTCGCCAGTAGGTGGAAAACTCCAGGTAGATAGCCACGTTGCCGTCGACGTGCAGCCTTTCAATAGTAGCGCAGAGACGCAAGGCATAAACGAGCCAGAAAGAGAGAGAGAGAGAGAGCAAGGTAGGAAAGTAGGTAGGTAACGAGCCGTCGACGACGAGAGTCCGAAGAGACGAGTAAGGAGATAGTAGTAAGGAGAGAAGTGGGTGAAAGGGTCTCTTCCTTCCGCGCCCTCTCTTTTTCAAAAGAAAAACGCAAAGGGGGGATCAATACTGGAAAAGCCGTTGCAAAAAGGTACGGAGAGGTAAATTTTTGCAGAGTGCAGTTGACTTTGATTAAAAATTTTTTTCTCAAAGCGCAGACGTGTATTGATGCACTTGTTCACTGAAATGGGGAATTGGTTATCGACGTCCAGCGAGGATCTTGTAAAGAAAGTTTAAAAAGAATGAGTAATTGTTGGATCGTTTAATCAACTTGCTGAGCGTTTCAAAAGATTCTTTCTGGATAAATGCACTGAATTATTCAATAAAAGAAGAGTATAATCGATGATTTCACGTCAATAATCAATTAAATACAGATTTTTAATTGCGATTGAAAAGGTTTCTCTTATTATTTTATTTAAAAATCAAAATATTATACATGGACCGACAGTAGCTTTTATTTTGATACCCTAAGCTAATTTCAATCAATGTTAAAAGTATCTTAGATCTAATAAAAAAATCTAAAGCAATAAAATTATACAGTTTTAAAGTTTGAAACAAAATTTTTGAAAAATCACACACTAATAACTTTTTTATTAATGTTTTTTAATTAATTGAATAGCTCTAATTTTTTTGACAAAACATTTTGAAATTATTTTTAACGGTGCATTTGAAAGTTTATTATAAAACCTTTGAAATGATACATAATAATATATGATACATAAAACATTTCAAAAGAAATTAATAAAAAAAAATTGTGTATCTTTTAATGAATTTTGTATAAATAATTTCTTTTTATTGGCTTCTATTTTTTTATTGGCTACATATAATTAATGTTTGTAGTATTTTTATTTAAATCATTAATCATCAGACTTGTATACTTAATTATAACATGTATAATTCCAAAATTGTACGCTCGAGATATACTGTATGCGTACAAAATGTTTGTGTATTACACATCTGCATGTGAGGATGTCATTGACGTCAGCTTTTAAATATTTATGAATGATAGTTACATTCAGTAGCTAATGAGAAAATATCAGTGTCCTTTGGAAATCAACGTGTTATCTGAACTATTAAGTGCACTGATTTTTCACAGAAATTGGCATTACATTGTACGATAATAAGCTATTTAATAAAGTAAAAATATTAATGTTATAAAATTATAGCAATTCAAATTTTGATGAAAAAATTAATTATTTTTTTTTTGTATTGAATAATTAAAAAAAAATTGAAAATATATAATTTTGTTTATCATAACTTATCTCCTTTGATGGTTCTTGCTCTAAACTTTTAAATTATACAATAGTTATTTTTAGCTTAAAATGTTTTATGTTACAGTTAAAAAAGTTTGATCAGCGACTGAACTTATAGCTCAATGTAAAGAAATCAATTTATGAGCACTGTCGAATCACAATAATTAACAATTCTTTTTGACGATTTCATAATTTAATCTTGAATTCACTCTAATTTAGTTTTTTCACTTTTTACTTTCTGAAAGAAAGAGCTTTGTATTTAAAAAATTGTTTTTTAAAAACATTTAGAAAAATGTTGTTCCAGTGGAACTTCAATAAAAATTACATAAGACCTTAGTAATATTAATACTGCCCAACACGATATAATTTTTCCAAATTTGAAAAAATTAATCTCCTTTAGTGCAGAGGAAATTAAATTGTACTATATCTACTCATACATACTATCTCAAATCAAACCACAAGCAGTGTCTTTCATCTTTAAATGCCGGAAAACATCTCAAAGTCTAATTAAAATCTACGTCTGCTATAATAGATGTGTTCTCTTCATCCGCATTTTGAGTTAATATATATATCAAAGACTAAAATAAGAAGATAATATTAAGTGGAAAGTATAAAATAAAGATGTACATTTAATCAAACATTTTAATTTACATTGTTACTATAGTTACGAAATTTGACTTCGTAATTATACTTTAATTATACTAAAAACATATAGATCGGGTGAAAAATTAATTTTTAATTTTTATTTTTAGTGCTATAATTGAGCATTAAAAAAATTTCTTGATCATTGTATTAATAAACTATTAATATTTATTTTCATATACATTTTGTTGTAACATTGCAAATATTTTGTTTCTAAAATATTTTTTTTATCTTACTAAAAGATATTTGAGATAATATTTCAAAATTGTATAAAATAATTTGCAGTGCAGATATTTTTTAAAAAGTTTCTCAGCAATTTAATTTAAAAATTATTTTATAAATATTTTCAATTGTTTTATCTGATCTGATCATATGTTTTTCAATTTTCTATCATTTAGTATTGATTCATCCAATTGGGTCAGAGTAATAAAATTTCAAATATTCTCATTTTAAATGTATTGATTTACGTTAAAAGTGTCGTTAGAATCATCTACATATCTAAAATGATTTAAGAACATTTTTTCCAAAGATAACAGGAATTTTTTTTGAGAGTTTATCAAATATTTTTCATAATATTATGGAAATGACCTCCTATCTAAGATGTTTAAAATACAAAGAACAGCTTATCATATCATTTAGTCATCAACAACCCTGGTGTGTTAACTAGTTTCACCCGTTAAGTTATTAATAGAAATTGATTAAAGTAGTAATCAAATATTACAATAAACTAGATACTCATCATTATACTTAAGCAAAATTTTAAAGTATCTAAATTTTTCAAATAAGTACCCAGCTTACTTGCTATAAATATTTTAACATTTATAATCAGAGCTCTACATAAATGAAGTATATTGATAATTTTAACAAAATTTAAAAGATTTTTAGCTAGAAACTGGTTTTAGAAATTTTGCGTATAGCATAGATTTCTCATCTATAAATATAATAATTGACAAAATAATTTCATTAAACATATTCACCACTACTTTATTTTAATAAATTAACTTCTTTAAAATCTCTCTTACTCCATGAACTGCTACAATCCAATATAAAATCATCACCAGAAAGATTTTTCATTGCATCCGTCAAAATTACCCGCGATGCCGCTCTAACCAAGTGCTTAACCATTGACAAAGCCATTAGAACTAAGCTACCGCGCTCGCGCTCGCTATTTACCAAAATCAAACAATCGCGCAACAAACCACATTTATCAAAACTTAGCCTACATCTGCTCTCTCCCTCCCCCCCCCCTCCCTCTTTCTCTCTCCACGGGAGTTAGAATCGCTCGACAAACTACCATACATACAGAGCGCTATAGCTCAGAAGCGCAAAAGTCTCGGGAGCGTAAGGTGTCACGTGCCCCGTTCGCGGGCGCGCGCGCGCGCGTCACCGAAAACTTGTATCGGCGACATGTGCGGAGGAACCGCATGAATATGCAAAAGGGGAAGCGCGGCGAATCGGCGATATTTCAAGTTGCCCGCAGGGAGCCGCCGGACTGCCGCCCCCGCATTGAAACTACCAATGCGTGCGCGAACGCCACGAGGTCAATAAAGTGTGCCCGCGCGCGCGCGCGAGCCTCGCGCATCAAGGAGAGAGGGCCATAGTTGAATGGATTTTCACTGCGGAAGGAAATTCCCTTTTTTTTTTATACGTGGCCAGCCTGGGCTGGTTTGGTTTTTGGCCGCTCGGCCGGAATTTTCGTAGGCGATTTTTGTTTGTTTGATTTTCTGAGGTTTCGCGGCTCGATGGACGAAAAACCAGGCTGAAAGTCTACGTGATGGAAATGGATTTACAGTATACAATAGGGACGGTTTTGTTTACTTTTGATTGCGCGGAGCTTTTAGAAGCCGCGTGTTTTTGAAGTTTGAAGAACGTGAAGTTAAGTTAAAATGGAACGTGACAGCTTGTACTGGTTTGCGCTTTGCTTTTCTATATGTTTACACTGATAAATTTTTAAGATACTTTTTATATAAATATTTTCTATTTATAATTTATTATGATTTTGAAAATATCTGGTTTAACTTTGTTTTTCAACGATTGATATTTTTATTATTTTTCCTAATTTCTGTAGGTTTGATTATGTGTACTAGAGAAAATATTTTCTATCTATCTCTAGAAAGTATGAAATCACTTCTCCAAGTACTATTACAACTCTGATTTATTGCCTTTCTCCTGCTAAGATGTCAATATAGCTTCAGCGTGGGTTATTGGTAAGATGTGTTGACGTTCGAAAACTTACGAGGCTATTTTCAAAAATAATCCGCAAAGTAAACATTATAAATATGTAGTTTAATTCTTTAAATGTTCTAATCAAAGATTTACGTAATTCATACGAAATTAATATTGGCTTACTAAAAGTCTATGAAATGGTCGTATTTTAAAGTAAAAATATTGACTGTGCTTTCAGGATATTCTTAGAAAATAGCGTATCTTTCAATAAACCGCTTTTTCCTATAACTATAAATCTCAAAGAAAAATCTGTCGTAAAAACAGAAAGATATAATAATTAAAAAGTATTTACACAAAAGGTGAAGCAATAATTTATTTTATACAATAAATTACATTCACAGTCGAAAGTTAGTAAATCAAATATATAGTTAAAAAAAAAAAAAAAAAAAAGAAAGAAAAAACGGAAGGGACGGCCGAAGGTGCGCGCGCCAGCGGCACGCTTCGAATATGACGCGATTCGAATGCGAATGTGCGCCCATGCACCGACCGCTCCGAATTAACATTTTCGATCCGCAGCGCCTCGCCTTTCTCCTTCGACGAGCTCGCCGCGCGTCTCTCCGTGTGCGTGTGCCCATGTGTAACGGAAAAATAATAAAACGTCGAGGAACGGATACATTTGAATAATGCGTGTTTGGAAATATACGCAGCCGCGCAGTTTGCACGTAGCGGTGTTTAGGGAAAAAAAAAGGAGCCGATTGAATTGGGAATGCGCGGGGATTGGTCGTTGAAAGTTTGCTTGATAAAATGAAGCAGTGGAGCTGTGGTGTATGGCGATTGGGGATGTGTTGTGGGAGTCCGAGTGTTTTTGGTAATTGGAGCGATCGTTTGGCAAGGTTTGGTAGGTTTTGTAACTTATTGGGGATTGTTAGTGCGGAATGGTTTTTATTGGATTGCTGTAACTATACATTCTAGTGAATATGAAAAACGTTTTTGATTATATGAAATTGTAATATAAATGGAATTGATGATTAACTGTGTTAATTGAAGGATTCTGCACTTTACAATTTTTTAACTATTCACATTGATAAAAATGTTGATAAAAAACGCACCGTTCATTTGCGTATATATAGACTAAAACAACAACACTGATTAACAAACTGTAAAAGAACGAAATTAAAAAAGAATAGCAAAAACGGAAATTCAATTTTATGCTTTTTTACTCGGCAATTCGTTGCCGAAACCATTTTTTATTAATACCTCCGCATATGTTCACAAGCAACGAGAAGCCATAAATATTTCTGCAAACCAATTATCAAAAAATAAATTTATTTTTCACGAACGTTAGAAGCAGTTAATTATAAAACTCGCACTACAAGTGAGGAAATAAAGTGTTCCGATTGTAAAAATTATTATTTTCCATTTAGAATAAAGAACGGCACACGGAAAACGTAAATTATCGCTGCTCTCGCAGCCTTACAATATTAAACTTTTATTTATTACGGCGTCGAAAAATTCATAAAGATTTTTAATTACAGATAAAAATAACTTACAATTTCCGACACTCTATATTTTTATACATTTCCGAAATAGTTAAAAGAACGAATTCACGAAAAAAACAAGATTTTTAATTCCTACAATTTCAACTGCAAATCCTCCCGCACGGCCCTAAGCTTTTTCAAATTCTCAATCCACCAAATCGACCAAAAAAAAAAAAATTCCTCGGCTAAAAAAACCCGAATTAAAATATCCCCTCTAATTATAATCAAACGAGCCGGGCGAAAATTCCGCAGATTCTTCGTGTGCCACAGCTTGCGCTACAAGATTTTTCCTCTCTCCTTTCTAGCCGCATAATGCAAATCAGGCCGCAGCGCCAGCGAGGGCGTGTGATTTTAACAATAATTTAGCATAATCGGAGGGGGGAGCTCGCAACGCAAAAGCTAGAGAGAGAGAGATAGAGAGAGGGGGGGGGAGCCGGCATAACCTTGGAAGAGCCAGCTGGGGCAATCGCAAACAGCCGTACTTTACGCATACCGGCCGTAATCCGCCGCGCAAACACCGCGAATAATGCAGATATACGCGGGTAACGAGCGATCCTATTCGCATACCGCTGGCTTGCTGCAGCCCGCGGAAACGCGTCGGAGCACCTGACGATTCTGGGATTTGGCCGGCGATGCGGTACGAGCGTGGGAGGGGGGGGGGGCACTTATGGCGACGAAAGGCAGTTTTGATTTAGATAAATTTCCCTATTCTATTTCATTTTCTATTTTCTTCTTTCCAATTTATTTATCTATGTCTTTAATCTCTTTCTTTATTCTTAATTTATTTATTTCTGTTCGTTGCATCATATTGTGTTTGTTATTTTCGTTCTTTTATCTTTCTTTTATACATTTTAAACGAAAAATGCTGGAAATGGGATAAAACAAGTGCATGCGAAAGATGAACTTTTTCAATCTTTTACTGAAATTTTGTTATATTCAATGTTTGTTAAATTTGAGTCTGTTCACAAGATCATAACAATTCAAGTCTTCAAGCCATGATATTTCTTTAGACTTAAGCACATTTAGCTACTAACTGACAGATAATAAGTAAAAATAAAATAAAAGATAATTAACAAAAGAAATATATATAACAAAATAGAATAACAAGTTTTAACACAAACTTCATATGTAAAAGATTTGTATAATAATATATAAAGCAATTGTATTAATTTTCTAAAGTATCTATTTTTGCAATACTGCCTCGAATTAATTATCAAATTTTAATTTTAAAATACGGCACTGTACATAAATTCTTTAACGAAAGAAAAAATATTAAAACAAGTCTTGTTCTTTCTTTTGCTTTGCGCACGGTACTTGTCCAATTGCATTTTAAAAAGGTTGATAACCTTTTATGAAACAACGTTAACAAAGGATACAGTACTGTACAGTGCAAGTTTTTTTCAGAAAATATATTTACTAGTCAAATACTGAAGTACATTCTGTGCAGTTGCAACAGTAGTATAACTGTGCTTTTTTGTCTTAATAAAAAGCTATCTAAATGAAAATCGCGATGTGTTATAAGTATCTTTTTCGGTAAAATATATAGATTCAATAAGTAATAAGTTAATAAATGTCTGGAATATCATATTTCGTTGGGGGTGATTCTGTCGAAAAAAATAAATAAAGGGGGCCCTCAAGATACAGAATTCGAATCTCTTATAGGCCTGAAAAAGTAAAAGAAAAATAATCTTGAATATATTTCTCTGCCTGGTGAGGAGCAGCCAATACAAATAGAATAAATCCTTTACACGTCAAGATTGAAAAATATAGATTGTGGCATTCATCTCGATAAAAAGCCGGTATCCTGTTTTTCGTTCATCTTATACACATCAATAATCACAACTTTTATCAAATATAAAAATACTAAGCAAGTTTCCTACATTAACTTTAATCTTAGTTTACGATATTTACTCACCAAATCCGTTACAGTCCATTATTAATTAGAAAAATCCCGTCTTTGTTTGACTTTTGACGCGATCAAGGCAAATGGTGGCTATTAAAAAGCGCTTTTACAACACGACCGAGGCAGCGCGGAATCCAAGCGCACCGAAACAAAATACGCGCAGCGCTGGCCCGGCGAAACTATAAAAAAGGAAACAAGAGCGAAAAATAAAACCCTAGCCGGCTCCGGCGCGCGATTCCGAAATGCGTTTCGAATTGCATATCGATAAAAGTTTCGGCCCGAGCGGCCAACAACTTTTTCGCGCCCGGGCAAATATTACACGTTCTCGCGCTCGCAAAGGCCAAGCGCGAATGTAGCGCGAAATTACAAATAGAGAAGAGAAATGCGCGCTTCGCGAAACTAAGCGAGAGAGGGTGAGAGAAAGAGAAATATACATAGAGTAGCGCCGTCTGCCTTGATGAATTAAGTTACGCGGTATCGAATCCACCTGGCTCTCAGATATCCAGCGGGCGAACCGCAGTTCTGCATCAGTTGGCTCTCGAGCTGCGTCGGTGCTGGGCGTGATTAAACGAAGTGTCGTATGAAATTGATTGATGTTGGGATTTCTAAATTTTTAACGGTTGTTTGTTTATATTTATGATGTATTATTGTCTTAAAACTATACTTTAAATAATACAAACACAGTAAAGTTGTACCTAGTTATATGTCTGACCATACTCGACATTTTCTACTGCAAACGCTATTATAATCATGGACCAGATCCTTTTATTTTAAAAATAAGATGTTCAGTAACGTTTCATTTCAAAATCAGAAATTCCCCGCATCGTTTATCATGCACCCGTCTGCATCTCCGCACACCAAAATTTTTCAAATTCCAAAATTCTCGGCTGCCCAAAGTGATGCCGCGCGCCCTATAAATACACGCATACAAGAGCGTATATACATTCGGGGCGTCGGCAGCGGCTGCCGGTATATTTATTATCGTTCGCCGCCGCGCGTCCCGAGCTTTCGGCCGTTTGTCATCATTTAACGATAAATAGGAGGGGGGAGGCTGGGCCGGATGAGGGGTTATACGGACCTCAGGTCCGTATCTCGTAATTCAGCCTGACTGACGCTAATTCCGTATAGGTGCGGGATTATCCTCGCGCGCAAACCCGTGGCTTATTCTCATCCTCCTTCTGGGCGCTCCGTCTGGCTCTCTTTCCCTCGCTATCGCGCGGCTCTTTCTCTGTCTATGTCTCTAGTTCTTTCTGTCTCTTTATTTATCCACTTTTCTCTGTGTATGGCGAATCCGCTCGTTCGACTCTAATGCGCGGTTACGGCTGCGATAAGATGTGGGGATCAACTTTTTTTTTTATTCTTTTAGATATTGACGGAGAGTGGTAGAGTTGTCGCAAAAAGGCGATAGGCAGTAGTTCTTGATAAATGTGTTAAACAGATTTCAAGATATAAGTATAATATGATCCATTAAAAAAAATTTTTTTTTATTGAATTTTTTTTAAATTATCTGTCTTTTTTAAAAAGACAGTTTACATTTTTGAATAATAAAATATAATATTCATCATTTTATTGTTTAGTGCGTCGTATCTATTTTACGATTAATGCATTTTGACTTTAATTATTTCAAAATATGCTTATAACTTTATGGAATAAAATGTATTTTTTTGGATTTACCTAGGCTTGACCAATTTATCATTAAAGAAAAATTCAAAAAAGAAAAGCGTTAATTAAAAAACCACGTTAATTTAAATGTTTTAATTTGTTGTCATTTTTAAAACAATTAATTTCTAGGTTGTATGAAAATATATATATAAAAATTTCTCGTCGACAGCAATTCAATTTTCTCGATCGGCCCATTATATCCAGTCGCCAGTTTTTATTCTCGCAGAAATGAAATTAAGCCGCTACGTGCGGCTCGAAGGATAAGAGGCGACCGCTTTTCTTGTTTAATATAATAACGGCGATACAGCCGTCGTGTATGCGGAATTGTATTATTTAGTAGAATAGTACTTAGCTCTTTTTCCCCTCCTGATCTTTTGTCACGGAAGTAAGTTAATAGAATTGTTAATTAAAATAGTGTAATAACGTTTTAATTTCGTATGAGCTTTAACAAAATCGATAATACGTGTTTAAGTTATTAAATATAATACTTCAATCAATCATAAACTAATTATGACTTACAATTGTACCAAATAAAATAGTTATATTATTTATATTCATTTGCTAATTTTATGTATGTTTGATTAGATATTGAATTTTATTGAAATAAATAATAGATACCGTTATTAAATTTTTAGAGATTTTAAAAGATTTTAACTTAAAAACATGATTTTATTTAACAAAATAAATGTACAAAATAAAGTTTTTCATTTCCGCATAAATCGTTACTAAATTTTTATGACAAGTAACCTTGACTAATTCATGCTCAAAGTCCTCAAAGTGCTATATTTGGTATTTAAAAAAACATTACAATATATTTGATATTTATTTAAGCATTATACATCATTATTATTTGTAATGATTAAAACAATTTTATACTGAATTTAGTAACAAAACATTAACACACACATGTACCTACATCTAGATACACGTACACAAAAGTACACGCACACATACTTTTCAAATAGAATTATATTATGTCAGCTATTGAAATAGCGTTATATATTTGTAAAACAACAGTTTATTTTAATAAAAATATTTGAATTATTATAAAACGTTTTAATATAAAATGCTAACATTTATGAAATAAATAGGTAAACTAATATTTCATTTTATTTCGAAATTAATGAATTGTCATTTCATTAAAGATAAAATGACTAAAGTAAATTAAATCACTTTTTTTGTTAATAGAACGCAGTCTTTCATTAACTTTTATTCAGCTATTGAGCATATAAAGTGCAAAATGATTCAAGTTCAAATGTTACAGAAAAATTACTCATTTTTCTTTTTATTTTAGTTATAAACATGAAAATATTATTTATATTAATAAAATTAAAAGAACAGAAGCTGTACTTGATGTAATTTTTAGCGACCCATTTTTCTCCGACATCATTGACATTTCGCAGATTACAAATAACGCTTCTAATCCCTAAACTTTTTACAAACTCGATATCTCTCAATATTTTTCAAATCCCGCAGAAAGGCTCTAAAAATTCCAATCAGAGAAAAAATCTCACCCGCGCCTCGCCAAAAAGAACTATAATTTCGAAATTTACGATCGCAAATATTGACATCTCGGGCAAAGCGTAAAAAAAAAAAGAAAAGCGCCGTACCAGGCAGCTCTCGTTTCACGCTCCTTGAAATCGCCATTTCACACCCAGCAAAACTCGAGTCCAGCCTCGCGCTCAGCCCGATAAATAACCGCAAATAAGAACATCCTCCATTTTAATGACGCACGTCGGCCATAAATTCCCGTTTGGCCACTCAATGATATTTTCCGGCGTCAGCTCGCGAGGAAATCGATCAATCCCGGCCTTCGGCAAAGCCCAGCTCTCTCTACCCTTGCCCCCCGCTGATCGATCTCTCTAACCTCCCGCAAGCTCCCTCTAACCGGCCATTTCGAAATCTCTCTTTATTTCGCGCACGTACGCGCGTTTAATTCGCGGCGTCGGCCACGTGTGTGCAGCCGTGCCTATATATATACGGCCACACGCGCGGCCCATATAAGGTGTTTCTCTCTCCTGGCGGCGCGCTGCGCTAGGATCTTCGGCCCCTTCTACGCGCAGGCGGAAGCCGGTAACGAGATTGCGGCCCGCGTAAATACCGGCAATTACGACGGTAGTCGGCAGGCACGGAAACTTTCGACGTGGAAACGGCGCGATTCACGCCTCGGCGGCCACTTGAAGCGCGGCGTGCGCGCGGATATATCCGCGTTTAGGTTTGTTCCCGTGCGAGGGAAAAAATAAAGTTTCGGGATCTCGGCTCGGGATAAAGTTTAGCCATAAAGCCACGAGGTGGCCGGTGTGCGGGGGTGGGGGAAAGGTAAAAGAGAGAGAGGAAGACTTTTGTTTCTCGTTTTTGCCGGTGTTTGGATACAGCCGGGCGCTTCGGGCTGTAAATACGGCGCGTAAATTAATGGGATACACTGAGCGCGCTTGGTGTACTGTATACGGCGCGTAATTCGTTGCCGCTTGCGCCGAGGCGCCGTGAATCACCGATAACTCGTTTTTACGCAACGACGTCATTTGCTGGGTAAAGGGAGATCTTTTTATTTCCTTGGCGAGCTTTTCTAATGGCCTTTCGTTGAATCTGCGCCTCGCTCGGCTGGGATAATAGAGCTGAGGAGTGGATTCTAATTTAACATTTCTTTTTTTTGCGACGATGGGAAAGGGGTGTGCGTGAGATGGGATGTAGATGTTTATTGTGAACATTTTTTTCTTTTTATATTAATGGGCGACATTTCGTACTGATTTTTATTACGTATATTTTGAGTACGAAATTCTAAAATTTCTAATATTGCGCAGGTTGTTATCATGTTATAAGTATAATTCCATCTATTTAAGACCGGAATTTTTTTTCTAAAATCTTAGTTGTACATAAGAACGCTGTTGGAGATGCTACCACCGGCGTCAGAGATTTCCACACGTGTTCACATCATTATCCAAGTCTGAAAATTTCTTCTCTCCATGCTTCACATATTTTTCTAACAAGTATATGTAACAAGTGTATGTAACTTTTTTATTTATACTACACTTATAGCAAATGGAGAATTTAGAGATGTTCATGACATGTATGGTGTATAATTATGTAATAATAATCTTTATAAAATATACAGAATTAAAATTTTCGAAAAATTTTGAAAGTTTTAAGTTGGTATATTTTTATGTATCTACAGCTTAGAAAGATTATATTCTATCAATAAATTGATTTAATAGTGAAATAATATTCCAATTTCATTTAAAATACAAAAATAAAAATAAAAATAGATAAAGCAAATGTCATATCGTACGAATATATTTCAAAATGTCAACTCGCAGCAGAAAGTCCCTCGAATTTTACCCTCCTCACTGCACGCTAGCCTCCTATTTTCAAACCGATCGATACGATAAACTATGCCTCCGGCGAACGACGGCGCTAATTAACGAAAAAAAAGCTCGCTCGCAAGCTCGTTTTCGAACAATTTTTTTTGCGCCCTTTACTCCCAGTACACATTCAGCACGTGTGTCTTTCCTTTTATACGCGACCGGCGCGCGTGTGACTCCAATGACAAGCGCGGACGTGTTCGGTGAACCCTAATCGCGAATTTTTTTTTTTTTTTTCTACTACACAAACTTTCGACGCGCAAATTGTACACCGCTCGCATTTTGTTCGTGACGCCGCAAAGAAAAATTTCGAAACTGTATTTTTTTCTCCTATTTTTTCGCTGTTGCGCGGGCGAGAGAGAGAGAGAGCTACTGTTGCTGGCTTTTGTTGAGCGTGGTCAATTTTTCGAGCTGGAAGTTGGCGCTTTAGTTTTGTGATTTTTCGCTGGCCCGCGCGCGCGAGCGCTGGAAAACATATCCTTTACGTCGCGCGCGCGCGCCGCGGTGCAATCGCATATAACCGAAAACAATTGCGGATTGGCCCGAGAGACGTTATTTTAAACTTTAGCCCCACTCACGGACGCGCGCGGCGAGCTTTTACATTACTAGCTGTACGAGTTACTGCCTGACCCGCGAGAGCTTTTTTATTAGTAAACGGGTGTTCGTAAATTTTCGGGGAATCGAATGCCAAAGTTTTGTGTGGTTATTAAAATAAAAGCTAGGATTATCGCAGTTAGAGTAAATTTTACCGGCGACGATATTTAAATTTAATTTATGCTTTAAAAAAATTACTCAGTTGATTCTTTATCAAATCAAAGGCTTACGAATTATTCTAAGGCCTCTGCGAAAAAATTATCAAAAAAATGTTACTTAAAAAATCATGTTTAGAAACTCCCTAAAATAAAACCAATCGAAATTAGTGTGAAAGAAAAAACCTTATAATTAAAAAAAATCGTTCAATCTTCACTAATACCAAACTAACCACCCTCTAACCCATTCCCAAATACGTGCTCTCGTTCGTCGAACCCTACACAGCTCTATAGCAAATAAATAAAGCTCCACGTATCCGTTAAATCACGTAACCCACAGCTTTCTCTTTAAAAATCGTACGCGCACCAGATCGACCAAATCGACCAAACTAAAGCGCGCTATTTAGTCCTCGCGCCATACTTTTGTCAAATCATTACACTCCAAATGAAAAAAACAACGTCGCTCACAACTTTCAAAAGCGAGTAGTACCAACCCCGATGAAGCACAAGCGCGTACGGCCGCGTAACAAGACAAACAAACGATTCATTAAAAAGTAAGCTCCGAGCGCGCGAATCTTTAAATAATGAAATTCCGGACTCCGGTCCTCGCGCTCGCGGAAGCGAAAGTTTCGAACGAGAGCGCGCGGACGCAAAAAGCTCCAATCGGCCGGTAAAAAAGTTTGTTTTTTCCCCGCGGCGCTCGGTCACAACTCATGGCGCGCGTAACGTTCGCCGGACCGAAAAAAAAAGGAAAGCCCGAGTGGGTGAGAAAATAAAAGTAAGCGAGCGGAAATCTAAATTACACGGTGGAAGGGCGCCGTTAACACATTCTTGGCTCGGCCGTCGGAAATTCCTGCTGATATCAGCGAAAAAGCTTTATAATATTCCTAGAAAGCTGTCCGCTCACGTACGGCGAGCTTTTTTAATTTCCACCTTTCGATCAATCCCCGCCCTTCTGGAAATTAAATATCGTACGCACGAGCTTTCAATACTTCCGTACAGCTGCCTGTATTAATTAAATCTTCTGGTACACAACTGCGCAGCGTCGATAACTGGTAAACGCAAGGACAGTTTGGCAAGGCTTCTCTCAGGAAGCAAAGAATATAGCAGGCGGGGATGGACCGAAGGAACAAAAGGAGCCAGGCCTCGATGTGTTTACGGGCGCTCGGCTGTTTATAACGAGGAAAAAGGGAGTTCGGAGAATATCGAATATAATGGCGCGGTTTGTTATCTTTAAGTGCGCTGGCCGGAATTTCCTTTATTGGATTTGTACATGGAGCTGCGGAGCTGAACCTCCGCTTGTTATATAGTTCGGCGCCGGTAACGAACCCGATGAGCTTGCGGCTTGGCCGATTGACGGTGTTTGGCCCAGTCTGATCGGCAATTAAAGCTGCATTGAGAAAGGCTTTTGAGAAAAGGGTTGTTTTTTAGCCGAGGGATTTGGTGTTTGTTTTGGTTAGTTATCGGGGTTCGCTTGGTTATCGAGGTTGTAAAAGCTTCATTGAATTATCGGGGAATAAAACGTAGGGTCCGAAGGTGTAACGTTTTCATAATCCAAATGGATTTCATCGAGATAACACTGGGGAGCTCGGAGAAACTTGGTGAGACTGAACTTTGGTAGTTACAATTAGTCGAACCTTAATTTTCTCCTTCTACGCTCTCGCTATTTACTGCCAAGTAATTTCATTAATCAGAACTTCGCGAAGTCTGGTATTATCAAAAATAACAATTAATGGACCGGCTATTTTGATGGGACTCGCCGTGAATTTAATATCGGCGTTCATCATTTTTACAGTCATCACACAAACATCGCATCCTCCTAAACGAGTCAGTAAAACTAAAAGCGATAAAAAAACAGTAACGAGTCCAGTCCAGCAAAGCCCAGCCACAAACAGCCTTCAAGCCGGCTACAACAATTATCGGCCTCGTATATTTCAAGGAATCATCCAAGTTCTCCAGCATTTTAGCAAACACCCGGAGCCGCTATAATAACAGCCCAATCAATATCCATTACGCGACGCCTTTCCCAGCCCGAGCGAACTTGGCTCTCGCGTTTTCACTTCGCTCGCTCTTGCGCAGCCTTCTCCCTCTCTCTGGGTACACTCTGTCAAAGAAAAGCGATGGGGACAGAGACAAAGGAGAGGGCGCGGCGTGAACGATGGCCAGAATTATAATTAAAGTGATTTCCTCTCCCCCTCTCTCTGCTTCAGCCAAGAAAAGCGTATACGCGCCGGGTCGACGGCGGCCGCGATGTAAGTGACGTAGAGCTCAAGTTGCTCTCGATCTACGCGAGCTCCGGAATACACACACACACACTTGCGCAGTCTCCAACAGCAGCAGCAGCAGCAGCAGCAGGGGGCGGCAAACTTGCCCTATGGGTGTACATAAGTTTACATAAGTTAGCGCGCGCGAGCGGAGCAGAGCCGAGCGCGCGCCAGGGCACTAAATTATGCGAGTATCGTGTCTCGCATGAACTCGCGACTTTTATGCAAAGTCCGGCGTGCAAGAGAAGGTGGAGGGGGCCGAGCCGGCCGCCGGCTGCTAACCGTATACACATTAGATACGTGCCCTCTACGTAAATACGCGCCGAGGCATTAAGCGCACGCTGCTGCAGCCTGCCGCCGCTCTCTCTCTCTATTTCTCTTGCTTTGCTTCTGTCTCTCTCGCTCGCTGGGTATACAATGGGCAGACGGACGTTCTTGCGGCTGTGTGTGCTTGCTGCGATTCGTTCGCCGCCTCCTGGTCTTTCGTTATGGAATCAGAGAGTACACGAACTGACGCATACGTAGATATGGCTGGGACGAAGCTGGAGCACGATAAGCTCACGGTCACCGAGCGCGGAATTGTCACGGACGTGCTGGCCCGGAAGCTGGAGGAATTTGTGAGGGGGTAGAGGAGGGGGTCGATTTTTTAAAATTCAGAAGGGGGTTGCTGAAAAATTTGTAAAACTGCCAGAATTTTTGGGAGCTTTTGCCAGAAGGAAAATTTTTAGCTGAGATCGGTGTGTGTGTGCGTGAGCCTGTGAGGGTGTATTGTATGTGCGAGTTGTAGGAGTGTGGGTGTGTTTGTGTATTTTGCGGACGACGTTTAGTAAAAATATCGGTCGCAAAAAACTTATGAATACGGAATTGAAAATCGATAATTCGAATGTACGTGCTCTGCTCGACAATTAGTCTAATTACTATACCGTTTGATTTTTAATTTGAAAAATGAATATAAATGAAGTCTAAAATTAAACTTTTTCCTTTAATTAATCTAAATTTAATCTTTGAAAACGTATTCAAGTAACAAATTTGAATACTAAGTAACAAGAAACAAATAAATTTTACTACGAATCTAAAAAATACAGCTATGCTGGCTTTCTCAGCATGCTTATATACGTTTCCACTGCGCAAATAACATTAAATTTTAAAATACAACCAAAGTATACGAAATTACCGCTCACTATAACCTTCCTAAAAATCACAATATTCCATAATTCCAACAAAAATCGCATCATATCCCGTAAAAACGACCAATTCAAGCGTAACTCGCACGCCTCGGCCATTGACCAAGCAAGAACCTAATATAACCATCTACCCCGACCAGACAGCCCCTATATATACCTGGGCAGCACGTACATAACTTGGCTCGTTGGGGACAACCGCTCTCTCTTGCGTGTATATATACACGCACGCATCTCACCCTAATACCGCGCACAACTTCTCTTGTTCCCGCGCGGGCAACGTATTATACGAGAATCGTGTAAGTGCACGTGACCCCCCCCCCCTCTTTTCCGCTGGTTCTTACGTCGCTGCAGTTCATCGAGCGCGTTTACTATCGGTCTGTTCTATACTCTTTTTTGCGAGAAAGGTATAGAGGCGAGTAAAAAAAATGATGATAAGGGAGAGGATGGCAAGCTGGAATGTTCTGGCAGGTTTTCGAGAAGAGAGACTAAACTTTTTTTAAGAAAGATGGTGATATAGTTATTATTTTTTCTCGTGGCCGTGGAGATGGCTTTTATTGCAAAGGCTTATATTTTTCTTAAACTAGAGCGTAGGCGAGAAGTATCGGATATTGTTTCTGGGATGGTTTTGAGAGTTGGTACTTTGGTGTTACGTGACAAAATACAATTTACTTGCAAATACAACTTTCAGTAATACGAAGAAAAGGAGTATTAATTAAACAGCTGTGTATTTGACATACTACGTTTGTTATAAAAAAAAATTGAAAATTGTATTTGTATTTGTATTTGTAAATTAAGGAATTTAAAAAATATTTCTATTAAACTATTACCGAAAGATCTCTAAATGTTTTTTTAAATCACATTTTTTTAATTGCTCATTGATGTTCCCATTGAGAACTTTATTATTGATCTGTATCATACTCTTTATTTTTCAGATACTTTCTTTTATCACTAATTGATTGATAGTTATTTATTTATCATGAGCAAAGCTCAATTTGTATCAAAAAATATTGTTAAATATACAGGCGAAAAAGTGAAAGGCACATGTCCACACGAAGTACAATTAGTTTCTTGCAATAGTATCGAAAGTAGCTATTATTACTGAGTTATATTTTATTTGTGTTCAGCTTATTGTATTTTAGACAACTGAAAATTGTGCCAGTCCGATATTAGTGTGATTTTACCTTATCTTGATCTATATTCCATTTTATTGTACCTTTATACATATGTATACAAATAATAAATATCCACCTATCTCTTTTGTTCAGAAATCCGAATCCGGAGCAGTCACATAGCAAGTCCAATGCAATTCTACCAGGAAGTCGATTCCGAGATATTACCTGGGAGCAGTATGATCCCGTGCATCAGAAGTATCTGGAAATTAGTATGTGGATTTATATTTTAATATTACAGTAATCAGCGATCGAAAATAATTTTTCATGAAATTGGATATCAGTAGATAGAAAGATAGAGAGATTTGCTTATTGCACAATTCAGTACAAATGTATCAGCATAATTATAATGTATAGTTACAACATAACAACAACAATATAATTTGATTTGCTTAACAGTAATTAACAATGTAATTTTGCTATTTATATTATTCATTAAATAATGCATAGGGTGGTAAAATTTACTTTTTTATTAGTAAGTTTTTATTTTCTTATAAAAAACTTGTGAAACCAAAGATTTTCAACATTCCTGATTCGCGATCAAACAATATTGTCTGGTGTATTTTTACGCAAGACATTGCTCCAACTAACTCTTCTGAAAATATTAAACTATTCATAAGCTTTTAAATATTTATTAATTAATCCTTCGCAGGAAATTATAGTAAATTCATTTGGCATTAATATTTAATTTTCATAAATTGATTGATATAATAATAATTATAATTATAATAAAATTGTAAGTAGTTACAAGAAATGTAAATGTAATTTAAGCATTTTTCTAAAAACAAATATTTTACCTGACTGCTGACCTAATTTCACCTGATCAATTTACTTCCATGAAAGTGAATAGTAGAGTATTTCAGTCACGTACTTACTAAAAATTATATTGGTAAAGTACGTGTATGAGATCCTTTACTCAAGCAAAAAGATATTCACTTAAATCTTTCAGAATACTTTTTCTGATATTACGCGAACATTTTCAAGGCAGGTACTAAAATCACAATAATTAGTAAAATGAAGAATTTTAAAATTAGCATAATAATCTGATTTAGGATATTAAAAACGGCATTGAACACATATGAACAAAATATTATATGAGTTTTAAATATAAAAAAAAACTTTTATGACGAGTGAAAATAAAGTAGGTCAAATTTAATTATTGAAAAACGATTAAAGCATTTAATTATTGTATGAACATACAGTATTTATTCACTGTCGTACATTTTTTAAGGTATAGTATAAAAAATTACAAAAAAAGGAATCACCTGTAATAAGATTGCATTAAGAGAATCTCAAAGCCTTTTAGTCACTGGTGATTGTAAGAAGCTTTTAGTTGAATTTCGAAAAAAATGTTTACATTACGTTGTTTTTTTTTTCTAGAAAAATAAGGTGGCAACAAGATTGAAATAAGCAGTTACATTGGGAAATCACAGATTTATTTTCTAATTTTTTAATTTTGAAAATATAACTGTTTAACTCCAGATTTTTCAAAATGAAGTTTATACTATCTTTAGAAAGCTTAAACAGCCTTATTTCATATTAAATTCATAGAGATACTGAGACATTGTTATTTAATAGTGTTATCATACCAGTATATAAGTACATTTTTTGTGAAATTACTTTCCAAGCTTTCCTAATAAGTCAGTTATAACCTTAATTAATACAATTTAAATTGATTTTATTTATCATAATTATTCAGCTTGTTTTATTCGAGCTTGATTTTATGTTTAAATGTAAAATCGTCTATTTCACAAAATCACAAAAGATGGATTTAACTAATACTGTTGGAAAATTAGAGAAACAGAATTATTAAATAATAAAGTAATTAAAATAGAGTATGCTTTAACAACTAATTATTATTTATTAATTTCTATTAATACAGTGTTGTTATTATATACCAAAAATGAACAACAAAACAAGGGGAAGAAAAAAGTTCACTTTTGTTTCAGTCCCTTTTAATAACTTGCGACTTTTTAATAACTCGTAAGTTTTACTAGTTTGCAGTAAGAGAAAAGAGTATATGTATCATAAAGTTATGCTCCAAATTATATTCGTATTAAGTAACGTAATAAATTAGTCAAATGTTAGATTTCAACTCGTTTCCTTTTATCTAGGACGTCCTTTTAAACATTAAAACATCAATTCGTCGAAAATATGAAAATTGACTTAAACAGTTATCCTTGCAAACTACAGAAATGGGTTTAAATAATTGTCAATATTAAGCCTTTACAAATATTAGACCTTAATAAAAAAGATAAATTTATTTAAAATTATCTATTTAACTTACTAGTAACTTATCGCATTCGTTTAATAGAAATTTTTAATAAAAAATAATAATTAATGCAAGTAAATAAAACCAAATAACAGTCTTATAACTATATAAAAAATTCTATAATTTAAAGATTTAGTATTCCACGAATTAAATGGTAAAGAGTTTAACATCTACATTTTATTAGCTTTCTCATTTACATGCATGAATATAAGATAGGTCAAATGTGAGTAAGAGTCCTTAAAGGAATTCTTATCAAAAACTAAATTCCTAGAAAAAAGTAAAATATATATTAAAATAAAATAATAATAATGTAGAAGGTAAAATAGTAAAATAATTTTACTATTATTGTAACTAAATTTTAAACTGCAAAATAGTAGTCTAATCTCAGAAAATCCTTTTAAGTTTATGAAATTTTAATATTTTTCACCGACTATTTCAGAAATTATTCCAAATTTCAGAAAGGTCCATATTAATTTTTAAAATCCAATTTTCATTTAGAGTAACGTATATAAATTACCGACAATAATTTACGTTTATAAAAAAAAAATAATTTTCATTTCTTATACAATTTTAAAATATACTTTGAAAATATAAGCCCAACATTATAAAAAAGAAAGAGCCAAACAATTTTTTTCTCTCTATTCTAAACCAAAATGTATATCTTCCACGCCACCTATTTTAGTCCACAACCAAAGCCAATACCCTCTTTAAACCCTTACAATACAAGCCTACACTGCCATCTCTCTTCCAGGCATGAAGCCCAAAATGAAGAACCACTACCGTGCGCACCAGCTGTCGGTCTGGCTGCGCCTGGTACCCGAGCTCCATCGTGCCGGTATGGAGGACGTCGAGCCAAGACACAACCTGTTCCGGGGCTACGCGGATCCAAGCCTCTACGATGGCTTTGTGAGGCCTGACCCTCTTAGCAGGGTGGTAACAGGCAACGAGCTGGACCCTTCCAGGCGCGGTGGCGTCGGGTTTGCAAAGAACTCGACAACCGAGCCACCTACTACTACGGACTACAGTATCACCACCTGCGTCAGCCTCATCCAGAGCACGAATATACAGAATATACATAATGCCAGTACGGATACGCTGGCGAGCCTCGACGCTGCTGGGTAAGTTCTATATTTTTGAAGAGAGTTCTTGTTATTTTGGTTCGTTTGGTGGGTGTTTTGGTTGGCAAATTTTTTTAAAGATTGATTTTCATAGTTTTTAGTTGTGGTGAATTAGTACACTTAGAATTTTATCTTAGTGTGAATTTCAAGATTTCATTAAGTTGTAGCTGGATAATTAATCGTTTAAAAAATGTATCGGGTAAAGAGAAAAATTTTAAATATTGAACTTTATGCTTATAAATATAAAGCTTATATATGATATAATGTCGAATATTGCAAATAAGTGTTAAGATAGCAATAGATTATATTATTCTAATATATGAGCTCTATTTCTCATTTACTAACCTTATCTATTTTCACTGTATACAGTAGCTATTTTGATTTTTGATCGAAGCAGACATGTTTTATACATCAACTTCTCACTTTTTTCAAAATAGCTCACAGTTCATGTTTTATCCAGACGGCAGCACTTTCTTGTTATTCATAAATAATATTCTCTTACATTTTCTACTGTTTTCTCTTTTTTATCGCGCAACAATTCTTTCTCAAAAATATTTTCTGAAAAGAAAAAATTAACCTATACAATTCCTTTTAGTAACAAGACGAATGTATTTACTGTTTTTAACATGAGTTTAATGCAAAAGAAATAATTGCATTAAAAAAGAAAAAGCAACTAAATGTTAATTAGTATTACAATAAAATTATAAATGAATAAGACATATCTTGTAAAAAACGCATATTTCTTTAGCGAATTAAATTTTTTAAACATTGTGCAAATTTTCTGATTAAAATTTGTAATTATCTTTATGGCATTTCAAAGAAAAATATCTAATTAGATTTTTAAATAGTCAGAGATAGGAGAACATTAAGTGAAAGATTATATTATCAGTGTTGTTATTGTATACGTCCGTTGTCAAACGTTTTGACTTATACATGTAAAAAAGTTTTGAAAAAAATTATGCTTTTTTCAAAAAGTCGGTAAGCAGTTTTTAATTCAGAAAATATGCAGAATGTAGGTCACGCCGACATAACGAGTTTCGCATAACTCGAATATTTTATTCGCTTTCGGAACTAAAGAAAAGGCACGAACTGAATAAAGCAAGAAACGATAGATTCTAAAATTTTTAAAGCCTGCGTGACACCATTTTACGGGCAGCATAAAACTTTACATCCAAGACCATAAGTATCATCAAGTCCAAGAAGCACAATTTTTCACCATAAAATTCACTTATCACGGGAGCACTAATAAACTTTGATTTGAAAAACCGTGGATATTTGAATTCGTAAGTAGTAAAAATCGAATTTCGTCGGACCTACTGTTAATTACCACTGACAAGAATGCTCTCGTATTTCAAATTTTTTTTCCACACTGATTTTTCCACTGCATTCGCTTTAAGCACATTTCCTGGAAAAATAAATATCGCGTTTAAAAAACTTCCTTTTCTACCTGTAATAAATTGTATCCCCCTATCGCTGCGCCTCTCGTTTGTCATACTACGTCATCATCTCTTTTGCTACTCAGCAAAATAATCGTTAAATCAGTTAGACCCAGCGTAAATCCAAATGACCTAAACATCTCTTTCGCAAGCTCAACTAGCCGTCAAAACGACACAAATTTCACAAATATTATAGCATCAAACTTCCACCTCCCCCCCACCGCAAAAGATTCCAACAATTTCAGATTCCAAAATTAACCCGGGGGGGACAATAATGAAAATTCTTGGCGCACGGGGGTAATTAGACGGCGAGCTCGGCTGCGTCAAACGAATAAAGCGCAGGGAGGGCTGAAGTTATTCCCGGCATTCGGCCATTTTTCTTTATCTCCCGGTGTTTGTTCGCAGATACGCCGCATACTCCACGGCCCTGAGCGTGACAATAGCGATTGGCTGCAGTCTCCTCATATTGAACGTCCTCATATTCGCGGGCGTTTATTATCAGCGTGACAAAACGCGCTTGGAGGTGAAGAGCCTGCAGCAGCAGCAGATGATGAATCAACAGTGCGGCCCGAGGGGCTTCAACGATCTCAAGCAGCCGCCTCCGCCGCCGCCCCCGCACACGCATTTCCCGGGCGGCGGCCAGGTTATCGTGGACGTGGAGAACGAGATGATCAGGAGGTGGGTTGGAATTAAGCTTTTTCTTTGATTTTATAAATATTGATGGATGGAGGTATTGGAGATTTTTTTCACTGCGAGGAAGAATTTTCAGATAATTGATAGAATTTCTGGGAATAACTGTGTATATGATTCATGTTACCGTGGTTTCAAGAGATATTGTCTGCATTCTTCCAAGAATGAAACGGTGAATAAAACGAGAGTAACGCTAAAAAAATATTTTATTTCAAAACGTATCGAAAGCACTGCTTTACGTTGCTCTTTTCATGATTTAATCAATTTGCAGTATCGTATAAAGGTTTTCTGCTATTTTTTCTGAAAATAATATATTGAAACATAAAAATATATTGTTAAATTGAATTTGAAAAATAATCGATTTGTGATGTCATTCTTAGGAGTTAAAAGTATATAGAGCTTAACTAAAGAAAGAATTTATTATTGCCTAATGAACTACTATAAATCGAATATTATTGCCTAGAGTATCATTTATTATTCATAGATAGACATATTACCGTCTATTTTATTAATACTTTTACACACTCTGGTTAACTTTATAATCACTAATACGACAACTGCTATCGATCCATACATTTATACGAGTAGTAAATTAATTTATTTAAATTATTTTATTAAAATTTATTAAATTCTGATTAATTATAAAATATTATATATACTGTTGCTTTTGGAAACTCAAGTAGCTTTTACTACCTAGCATTATAAAACATTATAAATTTAACATTAACTAATGAACTAATGTTCAATAATTTTTAATATTATTATTGTCAACAAAGTAATCTATTAATAATTACGTAATTACACAACTGTATATATATATTAGTAATTAATGATTGCAAATAATGGGTTATTACGAATAATGGTTAATTGTTAACGCATAATCATTTATATATTCATTGAACTACCACGACAATGTAGTAGTAGCTTGTCATGCGCCACCTAATGGCGACAACATACGTTAATTTGCAAATAATAGCAGTAATAACAGATGTTGCCAGAATTCAGACAATCATTGATCTTCATCAAGAGCCATATCCGCAAAATGAAATGTACTTATTCCTTTTCCACGGGAGAAATTTCAGTATTAGCTAATAATTTAACTCTCGACTAACTGAAAATATACTCAAAAACGAAAGACTATTCAGAACAATAAACTTTTACCCAGCCAAATAAACGCTCTCATAACAGTAATTCCTCCGCGAATTGCTCAAGGCTCTTACACCAATTATTAAATTACGGCGAGCGGCCATAAAGTAAAGTCAGGCCCATCAGTCTAAAGAAAAGCAGACAACAGAAACAATTAACAGCGCAATGTTATTTTGATTGCATTCGGGCAGGAATGTGATGAAGACGGTGCCACCGGGCGAGACGAACATGCTGCTACAGCAGACCCAGGTGACGCATACACTGCCCCATCCTCACCACTACCAGAAGCAGCATCAGACGCAGTGCTCGACGCTGCCGAGGGGCGGCTCGGTTATGCCTGACATAAGCACGCAGCAGAGCCAGGTGAGACTTTGTATATACGTATATGACTCGTCGCTCATCTTTTTTTATATCATTCTCTCTCATTTCTCTCCTTGTAAACACGATTCTTTTGCGCTTTCTTTTTATAGATACAAAAGGAAACACTTTGGGCTCTGAGTGTATAGTAGGACAATCCGAAATGTACTTTCGAAAGTTAACGAATGGTAAATAAAAAGCTTTTGTCTTTGATTTCAATATGCTTGTGGATTTTTGGGAGTAGATTGCGTCGGAGAATTTGGCAATTGAACGCACCGAATTATTTCTGTTAACGACAGGCTTGTTGAGCTACTTTCTATTTTTTCTTTTTCAAACTTTGTTTGCTCTAATTTAATTTGAATACACGTTTAATTCTGTAGCACAGCTTTCAAAGCTGTACACTCGGGGCTCAAACCTTTAAGGTTCGCGATGCATACAAACAATTATATAGTAAATTATTTTATGTTTTTTAACAATCATTAAAATTTACATTGTAAAACGAAGAACTAAACAATTTTCGTAAAACACAATTAACTTTCCTTTATAACAAACTTTTTATTAATTTTATTTTTCTTTCATTTAAAAAATCTAAAAGCATTTCATAGTAGCAATTTTCCATTTTACAAAGAAATATCTTCTCCGCGACTTAATTAAAATAAAATCCTTGGCATACTTTTGTTAACAATACAAAGCAATACAACAGTTTACAATTTTCTTCCATTATTATAAACATCCATTCGTTTCACCGCACCATTCTTCCCTATCAAATCAAAACATCACTTCCCCATCATCAAATTCTCAAACCCCAAGCCAAAAACACTCTAAAAACTCCCCAAACTAAACTAAAACCACTCTCTACTTTCCTCACATTACAGGGCCCGCCGAACGGCTCGATCCACCTGACGGTACCACGCGCCCCGCCGCCGCCTCGAGCCAAGAGCCCGCCGGAAAACCAGCCGCTGCTCCAGACGATGCCGCCGACGACGACGGTCTCAGGCCGGGTCCAGTCGGTCCAGTCTGGCATCGGCGAGATGCGCGTCTGATGCTTTGAGCCCCCTCCAGAGCCGCTCTGCTCCGACCTCCTCACCGCCTCCACGCTGCTTTAGATGGACTAATGAGAGTAGATTGACGAGCAGTGGGAGCGAAACGAGGCGCCGGATTCGTGGGTTATAGGATAGCGAAGTGGCGTGAATGCTGGCTTGTTGGGGATTGGCAGTGCGGGCTATTTCCGGTTTTGTTTTGTTGGAGGTGCGAAATTAATGGTTTTAGAAAGACCTTTTTTTTATGAATTTTCGAAGAGCTGAAAACTAATTTTTACGAAATTGTTGATTGCGTGAAATAAAATTGGATTGGTCATACAGCTCAAATTGATTAGATCGGGTTTTTAAATCATTTAAGGAAAGAAATGTTACTTATCGAAAATAGTCCGCAATGTCAATTCTCACAAAAAATAACAATCGCTGTATATTTGTCGCGAGTGTAGCTCACCGGGTACGACGAAGAGTTTAAGGATGCAGTGACGAGGAGGGGGTTCATTTGCCAGAAATGTCTTCTTCGACGTAACAATAATCAAAAATAACGGAAAACTACAGAGAGACATTCTCGTGGAGGGAAAATCTGAAAAAGCCTGACTACGAAATAGTGGATACACATTCAGAGTCGTTATACATAATTATATATACATATATACATATACATATATTGGTCACGAAGTTGTATTTTTATGCAAAATATATATAGAATGTAGCGATATATGTTTTGCGTAAATATATATTGCCACTCTGCGAAGTGAGTATAAGATAAAAAAAAAAGAAGTTTTCGCGTGCAATCAAGCACAAACGGAACATTTATTACCGATTATTTTATTATTGTTACAATTATTATTCTTAAAGCGATATTAAATTATACATAAGTGATATGATCGATTTAAGAAATGCAAGTGATTGGCTTAGATGTAAGATAGCGTAAATAATCTTGATTATAAAAAAAAATGAAAGAGAAAAAAACATGAATAGAAAGACTGTTTTGGGTTTTTCACAGTCAAAGCGCCGCGAATTCCGTGAATGAATAAAAAGGAGCGCGTATTGAATTGAAATATTGATGGAAAACGATTTTTCAATTTGTTTCTTAAAGATATGCTCTTTGCGCGTCAAAGTATACACATAAATTCATAAAAAAATTCAAAGCTATTCACTGATACGCGGAGCTTCGACTGTGGGGAGCGCGATTATATAATTATTATTATATATATAAACTTGGGTGAAAGCGGCGGATTATGGATAAATCGCTCCTCCCGTCCGACATTGGAATAAAATAAAAAGAAAACGAGAAAAAAACATAGAGAACAAAAAGTTGACGCAGTTATTCCTTACATCAAAGTGGTATATACAATAAAATACTTTTCGTCTTCCGTATACGAGCCCGCAGCGCGTCTAGAGTTATTTATACTTCAGCTTTACTTTCGAAAAAAAGAAATTAACAGATGATGGGACGACGATGGATAACGTTAACGAAAAACCAAAAGATGTAGAGAATTCGCCTGAAAATACCAATGATATTAAATTTCCAAGAAAAATTTGCAAGGAAATCTAAATAAAAATTGAAGAAATTGTAAAATTTAGAGTGAAAATATGATCAGCTAATTATCTTCACTTAATCCATTTTTTAACTAAGTTATTGTTATCTAGTACAATTTCTTTAATTTATAAATTTATTTTAAACCGTACAAAAATTGCTTTAATAAACAACAAAATTATTATGCCCAAACTTGTAATTTTTGCTTTTCTCGACAATTTTTGTTTGTTATCAAAACATAACTTTAATTCATTTAAAATTCTGGTTAAGATTATAATAGAAGATTATTACGGTCTACATAATGAATTAACCAAAGGAAATTTGCAGAAAATCAATTTCTAAAATCAAATAATCTTGTGAAAAGATGGTGTGAACAAGAGTTACTTTAATAAAGAAGTCTGTTATTGACGAAACATAGCTTTTTCGACTAAATTTTTATAATTTGCAATTACTAATTTTACATATTGTTTGTGATACAGTAATTTGTGGTAGGAAAAAAAATTGAAAAAAATCATCGTATTCTTAAAATATTAAATTTTATAATTTTCTAATGTTTTTCTGCAAATAAAATTACAATTTAAATACATAGTTAGTTGGATTTAATTATTACATGAATGGTACATGAATTTGTAAATTACAGAATAACAACTAAAAATATATAATGAAGATAAATAAATATCGGTACTGGTAAGGTAGTAAAAGTTACTATTTCATATGATCTTTAAACTCCTCAAAGAATAATTTACTTGGTAGACTTTTCCATTTCTTTATATTATATCATGTATTATGTAGAATAAAATATTACAACATAAAAACAAATAAATTATTTTCTGAGCGGTGTTAATACAATCTTTTTTATCAGTTCTATTGTCACATAGTTCGGTAAAGTACTGATTACAGTCATAAACTTTTAAAGTACCACAATGTTCATGTTTAATTACTTTTTAAGACTTCTGAGGCTGAACATGTACATGCGATCCGTGTATAAGATAAATGACAAGATGAAAACATAGCACAATTTGCCAAATCAATGTTGAAGTTCATTTCTAAAAGTATTATACATAAGTTAATAAATTTTTAAGCTCCAACGTCTCATTGTATACAACTATACATATAAGATTTATTCAAAAATATTTAATGAAGAAAGAAATAAGAAATGTGTCATTTAAAGCACGACATATATAAAAGTAAAAGAAGAAAAAAAAATGATAACGAAAAGCGAAACGAGCAGAGAGCGAGATAGACACTATTAATTGTTATAATCGTCGACGAAGCGCTAGTTGTTATACAGGCTGAAGCGTTACACGCCGTGCGCCGAAATGTCTTTAAAGAATGATTAAGAACAGATTGCGAAAAATGACTATTCAAAATAAAAATCGCGAGCATATGAATACGATATCATTACATATGGACAATCCGACTAAATATACATATATAATATATAAATTGCGTGCATTTGTCAAAACATAACGCCCACACCAGGATGAAGAGTAACAATGCCCGATAATAGCTTCATGCGAACAAAAAAATAATGAAAATTCAAAAGCTTGCAATGTCTTTTTTATCTATCTATCGGGTCTCTTCAGTCGCCTATATATGATAAACAAGTAATCTTAAAAATACTTTAGTTTACCAATAGTTCAATTTTGTAGATATTAATTATTAACTAACATTACGTGGCTAGATGAACTTTCTCAAAAATAAGAATATTTAAGACAAAAATGTTCCCTTGGTAAAACAAAGCATTTTGAGATTATTTTACACAAGTAATAAGTTACATTATTTACTTTTTGAATAGAATCAAAGAAAAATATAGGATACATATTAAATGTTATAAATATTTAATAAGTTAATTATTGCATCTACTATTGTTAAAAAAACAAATCAAACAAAAATTTTAAAAACACATTATTTAATGTGCACATTTTTGAATAAATATTCATATAATGCATTTTTGATATATTAAAAGTTTATCGTTTTGAAATGAGTTGAAAATATTTAATATATTTAATATATTTATATAAGTAAAAGAAGATTCAAAAAGTAAATAATGTAATAAATTCTACACTCAAAATATGAAATGCAAGTGAAAATGTGTAACGATTAAAAGCACGGTGTGTCAGATTTAAGGATTAAAAACTATATGGGGAAGTTAAAAATTTCGTAAAAGTTAAAAACACCGTCTCTACTTTGAATTTGCTTTTCCTATTCTCATAACCAAACAAAAAACCAAAACGAAAACCACAGTCAATAACATTATTCTAATGAAGAATAAATATAAAAAAGAATTTATATTTGAAATTATACATTAAAAAATAAAAATCTATCATTCAGTACCAACTTAAGGTAGTTTCAACGGTGGGTATTGTATTAAGAGACGGCTCTGTAGAGGATTTACAAAAGGTTACATTTGTTTTTTCAATAATTTGATCGATTACACCCATTTTCTTTGCACCAATAAATAACTCAAGATTTAAGAAACATTTCTATATACTTTTATCTATATACTTTTATGAAAATGATATATTTTTAAAAAAGTCATTGGATATTAATGAAAAGCAATATTCATATTGGTGATAAGTGTTTTTAATTTTTACAAGCTACATGGGTTGCATAAGTCTATTTTCTATTTTATACCGTACAGAAATTGATTATTGATTTTTTTTTCTAACACGATTTTATTGTTCATTATATAAAATGTTTTCTTAATTACCTAGTAATTAAATAGTAATATCTAAAACAGTAGTCCACCTTTATTTAATTCAATAATATTTAAGAAAATCATTTATAAAACTCTTTTCAAGTTTGTGTAGGCATTCTTTTAAAATAATTCATTAATTTAATATTCAAACAGTATAACAATTGCAAGAATGGGACTTTCGCACTCTCTAAAAAACAGAGTAAAGGAAAAGAGGCTAAGACACGTACACTAATAGACGCACGTAAATACGTATACATACACATAGATACATGATAATTACTATTACATAAATTGCAAAGTATAAAAAAAAAGATGAACGATAAATGCGAAACTTGCGGATTTTAATGAATTTATAAGAAAATCAACAATGATTATATATATAGAGAGAGTGAGCGATGGGAAAAATGGTATTAATTAAAAATGTTTTCTCCGCTGCGCCCCTCACCATTTCCCCGAACACGAGAAAACGGTTAATGTGCTTTTCTGATTGAGTGAGAGAGAATCTGCGTGTCATTGGGAATCGAATGTGCAATATACATTTGGAGCGATCGAATAAACGATAGAACAAAAATCAGAGCGAGAGAGAATGTGAGAGAGAGAGAGAAAGAGAAAACGAGATAAAGTAACAAATACCATGTCGATTAAACGGTTTTCTGTTGTCATACTGTAAATATATATGGACTATTAATTGTACATGAATGTTGTTGAAAATTTTTTTTCCAAAAACCCTCTCAGAAAATTCTCTAAACTCTTATGTTCATTTTCAATATTATATTGTACAAAAAATGATTTTTAGTTACATGATTCAAAAAATAAATCATAAATGTTCTATAAACGAACAAGGGAGCATTTTATTTTAAAATTTTAATTTCAAGTGAGAGAATATTTGCTTTTCAAATTTAAATTTTCATTAAATAAATCTTTTAAAATGTTTCACTCAAAAATAGAATCACAAAATTTGTTTCATTTTCAAATCTATTTCAAGTACCTTCTAAGACTGTCTATTTATTATTTCAAGACGGCGTTCCTTCTTTTACCCTTGTCAGACCTCATTTTCGCCACTTACCTTTCCCCAACATCCCCCATAAGCTTGTTCTGTTATCCGATTAGAGATTCAAGAGCGAGGTATATATACAACTCTATCAATGAAACTGTACGCGAAAGGAATAAAACTGTATGAAATTGCAAGGAATTCTTTTAATTAAACTCAAATACATCTTTAAGAATGCTTGATTAAAATTTCTTTTAATTCCATTTGATACAATATCTTAAAATATTAAATTAAAAGTCACTTATAATAAAATAAATATAATAATAAAATTCGTAAAACATTTTTGAACAAGTACAATAACAGTAACCTCGTAAAAAAATATTTTTAACTGAAGATCATTAAAAATCATGATGAAAAGTCATTAATAAAATTGCCGAACCAGAATAAAATAAATCAATAAAACATTGACTCACGCAAAACTAAGCTCGTCGATAAAACTGAAGCGGTCGCAATCCAATAAATAAAAGTCTCGATCCAGCCAGTAAAAGTCAAGTGCCAATTAATCGGCGACTGTCCTTAATAAGCCGATTAAGCTTCGCCTCGAAATTCCAAGCTCGTCCATAAGCCAGCGACATTTTGCTCTGCCTTATGAACGGAAGTTTCTGAAAATTTTATCATTCATACCGCGACCGGCTGCGCATTACGCCGCAAGCCCCGGATATATTTCAGGATTACGCATCAGCGACCCTGCCCCATTCACTGGTCCATTGACCTCGCGCAGCGACCTGACGTTTATCCTTTTTTTTTTACTCCCAAAATGTCACACACCGAGAAAAATCAATACGCGCCCCCGCCCACGTTTATAATAATCACGAAATTTCAAAAGCTGTCATAACTATCGACGGTCATAGCAAACGTCTACATTACCGACCGTCGATAAGCATGAACTCCGAAGCTCTCACCGCCGCCAGATAGCGGTGCGGTCAGCCGCGCTCTTTAACCTTGAAATCACGCGTTCGAGCTCGTGCGCTGCTGCGCGGCTCTCGCGCACATACAGGTTACGCACACACAGACACTGGCATAGCAGAGCAGTGTGAAATCCGTAATATTTTTTTTACCGCGCGCGCGCGAGAGCGCGGGGATACAGGCCCAAACAGAGGCAAGAAAAAGTGACGCACACGCGAAGATCAGTCTCCTTTTCGCGCAACACAACAGGCCGTCGCCAAGGGATTATCGCAAATCGCGATACTGTCTTGCCGCGCAACAGCACGCAAAAAGTGTCTTACACACCGACGTTGCCGGTGTTATAAGCAGCAAGTGCGCGACTAGAATACACACGCGTATACGTATATATATATATATAGATATATGTATATACAGCTAAGTATCAGTTGATCATCGTTCTATTCTACCTGTTCGGAGAACTGTTAAGAGGAAATACAGGGTTACACGTATCACACGTTAACCATTGACTTACCATACGGGCTCTCTCGTGAGTCTATTCCTCTGTTACGCCTCTCGTGAACCACGAGAGAGAGATTAAGGAGTGTGTGTGTGTGTGTGCCCGGGGACAGTTGTACCGTGCGGCTCTGTTGATAGAATATGCGTAGCGGCGGGGGCTCGCTACAGGCGTAAGATGTTGCTGAAGAGCCAGGCGGACGCGAAGAAGAGCCGAAGGGGTAATGGGAAGAGTGCCGTGGCGGCCAGGTCGTCGGCGTCCAGAGCAGCAGCAGCAGCCGGTGAGTAAACAGCCGATACGTAGCTCATAATTGCTCCTACTCTTCGCTACGCGCGCGCGCAACGAAAACATTTTTTCTTCTCTCCCACGTATGTCTGTCTGTCTCTTCGTGGACGTATGTGTGTGTGTGTGTGTGTACCTATTTCGTTTGGCGAGCGCGCGCTCATCACGTCCTCGAGAGCGTCGCGAGGTTATCCCCCGCTCTCTGGCGCTCTCGTGCTTCTGCTGATGCGTATACATATACATTTGTGTATATGTGTATGTGCGTGTGTACGTCTGTAAGAACGCATGTTAAATATCAACACAACATGGCTGACACACGTTGATCGAGCTTCGTTCATAATTGAGAGAGATGTTTTTGAAGGCGCGCAGGATTTTTGAACTCCTCGGCGGGGGAGTGCCTGTGTTTTTGTTTTCGTTTATAGGTTAGGTAAGGTTTGTTTACGAGAGATGTGCCCCCGCCGACACGTTGCTGACGACAGGATTTTTCGAGATATCTTCTGCTGCGTTCCCTGCGCGCGGCTAAAGAGAGAAAGAGAGGGAGAGAGAGAGGAGTGCGAATGAGGGCAAGATTTTGCTGCTTATCGGCCGATATTTGAGAAGCGGCAAACATATGTTTTAATTATTTTCAGATCTCGCAAAGATGTTAGCGCCAGTAATTATGCTTGAAAATAGATATTAATGGAACGTTCTCGAATGTAGTGTTTGTTGAGAAATTTATAGAACATGCTACTTGTTAATTGTATTTTTGTGAATGTACCGACTATTTTCATCAGGGAGTTATTCGACCGTTATAATAATTATTTAGAGTGAAACTCTGAACTAGAAAGTCTTTCTTATCGATCACTTATAGCGTGCGATAATTTTTATCGCGCACATGCCTTAAGAATCTGGGATATGCGCAGTATTACGTGTTTATGTGTAAGCTTGGAATTGAGGTTAGTTTTTGAATTATATATATATATATACACAAATAATACTTGTTCAAAGAGGAAGCATGCTTCATGATAAATTTGTAGGTTAAGTCTAATTTTGTAAGAATATTACATAAGACTGACACTCTCTAAAGAAACATGTGTGATAAAGCTGGCATAAACTGTTGAACAATATCTTTTAATATAAAAATTTATTTAATAATATAAATTGAAAATAAAGTCTTTATTTTAAAAAAAATTAGTGCTCGATACTGGTTAAAATTTTTTATTATTATTTTATAATAGCAAATTTAATAATTTTAATTTATTTTGTACTACTTCTCTTATACAGATTTTCTCATTTCATTATTTTTAAAAGTTACAGATCAAATTTGAAAAATTAAAACTAACTTTGATATTCAAAATAATAATATTTTTAAATTCATTACATATTTTGCCAGACTATAGAACCTATAACAAATTGTGAAAGTAGGTGATATTTCTTTTAAAATGTATTCACCTTCATTAATGCAAAATACATCATTTGCTGAATAAATTAAAAATCATATGTAACTCATGCTATTTCTGATTCTGCTTGTGTTATATAAAAATACTTTTAACGGTTACTCAAATATATAAATTTTTATATAATATAATTCATTGAGATTCATCGACTCTAGCTAAGCTAAAAAGTTTAGCAAGATAGTAATTATAAACAGTACTCAATAAATACATATATTTACAGTCAATTCACACATAAGACTATATAAATACTATTGTTGAAATCATAAAAATAATTTAATATTTTAACTTTTTATATTACAATCAACAAATTTTAATTCTGTTTACATATTAGCCTATTATATTTTTATATAAACACTATACATGATGACACATTAACACAAGCTATTTTAGTAACAATAAAGGTATTTTTAAATTGCAAGTTTAAGTAAAATTAAAAGTATTCAAATTTTTTTCATTTTAAAAATATAAGAATAAGTATTGTTTAATTAAAAAAATTTTTTCTCTAAATTAATTATAGTTTCACAAAATGCAGAATTACAAGTATTAAGTACAAAATTTTTTGGTTTTAAATATTATTCTGCATTCTTAAATAAATTAAAATCAACAGTAGTCCTCTTGAAAATACGAGGAAAAATTAATTTCACTCATTGTTGGGCTCATGACGATGCAAATCGATGCGTCTAACAGTTTCGAATAGCAAAACATGCGCGGAATCGATTTTACGCTCATGCGCGCGCGATATTTTTGTCGCGCCTCTTTGCACAGTTCCGAGGCTTCGCCGGCATCCATCGTGCTGCACATAAGCAGAGCACACAGACTAAGAGCGCTCCTTTTCTCGGAATGTACTTTCATTATTTCAATTCATCCCTGCATTCACTTGTGGCGCTTCGTTTTGGTTTTCAAAGAAAGTGATTTGGCTTGATTGGTTTGGCTAATTTTTCAACAATGAATTAATTGATGGAAAAAATTAATGGCTAACTATAGATATAATTCTTCTTTTTTTTTCATTATCATAAAATATTGTTTTATTATTAAAGTATGAATTATATTATTTGTTATCAAAAATTTTTAATTAAGTCGTTCTTTTTAAGATCAATTATTCATTATTTTAGCATTCTTTGACAAATTATTAGTTAGTAGTTAGTTAGTTACTTTAACCTTAAGGATACAAGACATTCACATGTTGTATACAAATTTTAGTTATAAAAAAAATTAACAATGTTAATTAATAGTTGATTTACAATATAAAACGAATATTTCACTTATTACTTATCCCTTTTTCTATAATTCGAAATATTTTAAAAAAATTTTATTAAAATTTTGGCAATGTGCAAGTATAAAGATCAATTATTTTAGATTCATTTAATCATTTATTTTTAAAGATTTTTTTAAATGTTACTTTCAACTCAAAGATCAATATCTGTGCTGGTATTCAATTTAATAACTCATAAATAGTTAATGTTTATGGATCATTCGATCAAGATACCCTACTAAATAAAAATAGTGTGTCAAAGCCAAGGCTGGCACTACAAGCAAACCTTAATTTCTATGATTTTTTTCCTTATCATCAGCCAAATCTAGATCACATAATAAAAATTGCGTACACAGTCACAATACATCGATAACGTGAGAGATCGTCCACTCCTCCGTATACAAGTACCCCCCCGCACACGTAGAGTGAGAGACGTTATGCGTCTCAAGGCCTTTGCAATGTAGGCTCTCAATCGTAGCCAATCAAAGGCCTTCCAAGATCAATTTGTCGTGGACCACCTTTTGAATTCACGCCTCCTCCTCGCTTACCTCCCCCACCACCCCGACTGTCTTTCTCTGTCTCTCCCTCGCACTTAGTCGTAGAGCCTCTCGAAAAAACGGAAGTGACATTTAGCCTCCGCTCATATGAGTCCGGGCCACTTTATTACGGCTCTCGTGTATATTTACTTTTACTTTTCCCCTTCCCCTCCTGCCCGGCCGAGGTATATTGAACCGGTGCGGTATAACCGTAGGAAGTTCTTTTGTGAGAGGTTCGTTTACCCCCGTTTTGACGTAGATGAAGTGTGATTAGGAGAAAAAGGATAGAGTGACTTTTGTAGTGAAAAATTTTCATCTACAAGATCGCCAGTTTTTTTTGCTGAGAAACATTATTTTTCTGGTGTGAGATTTGTGATACCGATGTTTGTCGTTACAAGGTTATTTTTGTAGTGGATTTTATTATTCATATTACGTGTGAATTTACATGTTTCACCTACTAGTAATCGCTATGTTTGTACTCATGTAAAAAAAAGAATTAAATACTTGTTCTTTTGTATGAAACGGAATGTACATACTCGTTTGATATGTTTTGAATGTATTTTACTATTATTACTTTTTTTATATACTTACTTATTTTTTATTTGCGATCGTAATTTAAGCACTACTACAAAAAAATAATTCGTTGATTAAACAGCATAACATTTGTTCTATTAAATTTAATTCAATATAAGAAATATTTCAAAATATTTTCTACTACAGATTATGTAATAAAATTAATAAAATGATTATGTAATGTAAAAAATGTTAGAGTACAAAATATAAAATATAGTTTAATGTCTGAAGATAGATTTATATGACATTTATAGAAATAAAATGTTATTATAAAATTAAAATAAATTGAAATAGCAATAATCGAGTAGTTACTTTACAGATATTAATAAAATAGTTTTAATAGTACATTTCGATCCAAGTATCTAGAGTGGATTGTTGATCTCGAAAGATGTTTTTCGCCTGAGCGAAGCAAGAGAGTAAAATTATACGCGGTAAATAATCAACTAACTTATGAATATATATAGAACTGTGCATTAATTTAATACTACGAGAGCCAAAAAATCATGTCAAAATCATGATTTGAAGGTAAAATTGGTATAAATAAATAAAAAAGCTTTACTAACATATTTCACGTCGTTATATTAATCAAAAACTTCATTTTGAAGATCTTTTGACTTCCAACCGTGTTTGATCATTTCAAATACCAACGTTTCATGGACATTACAGTCCCCCTCATCGGGAAGAACCTGAATCCCAAAAACCTGTTAAAAGAGTTGCACATCTCTCCTGCGACAAGCAGTAAATCGACCGTTTTGTAATTTGAAAAGAACCGAACTCGCATCTCTCGCAATTCCGCGATTTCGAATTCACATAGATTTTCAGCTTCTTTGGACCGGTGTGTATTTCGGAGTTTGACATTAGACAAGCGTCCGGTCGGTTATTCGCAAAACTGGCGAAACTCATCAACTCGTCATTCGAATTCAAAGACGCCTCTCGCATGCAATTGCATCACCGTATCTGTACGCACGTACGCGTGTACCAACGCAAATCGCAGCAAACAGCCAGACGGCAACTAGAAACCGGTTGTCATTTTGCGTATCAAAGACAATTAACTATTCTGGATTGTTTGCCGTCGAGACTTGCTATTTCTGCTGTGCTCTTCTTTTTCGTATTCAGGCGATTGATGAAGCAAAAAATATATCGTCGATTGTATGTTATTTTTGTTAGATATTAGCATTAATCCTTCGCAAATAAAAAAAGCATTACTATTTAAGATCTTAATGTGCAAAAATAATGAAAATATTGTTTTAGAAAATATTTAGTTGGATACGTATAAAAATATATGTATTTCTAAAATTTAACTATAATGATTTATATAAGCCTTATGATTTCAATATAAATCAAGAGAATTATATAGTTGTTTTTTTTTTGTATATGACATAATAATTATTATTTTCAAACATTGGAAAAATTAACAAAAAAGCCTTTTAGGATTTATGATAGGTACTTAACAATGTGTTAAAACTACCATGTTCGACTGTTTTCCAATTTATTTCAAAATTAATCATAAAAAATATAACGATAAGATGATTTAGATTATAACATAAAATATCATGTGAGAATGATAATCAAAATAAAATATTATATAAGAATAGCAAGAAAAATAAATATTATAAATAAATAAATTTTTAATGTAAAAGAAATGATTGAGTGAAAGTTTTAATATTCGAAAAATTATATTTAATAAATAAAAAATTTTGAATGCGATTGCATTAATAATTTTAGAGATGTGTGTATAATTCAAAAACGTAGTTCCGACATATCATGGCACACTACTAAAAAATATAAGAAAAATTTAATTAAAGCGTCAGGCTTAAAGCATCTAATTGTCTCCCAATTAGAGAATGCAAGAGAGCAAAAGAGCCATTCATAATTGGTAGAAGATGTACAAGTTTGTGTATATATTCGCTCATGGTCGTTTCACGTTATTATCAGCATCTTCAAACTATGTGGCAGATATGCCACGTACATGGCAACGTAATGAAACGCGAATTGCGTTTATTCAGCATTTATTTCTTTCTGCTGTATTCCAAGGTCTACCGTGTTCACTTCGTAAAGTTTAAGAAACGTTACAGAAGTTACGAAAACTTATAGTAAAGATAGAAATCTAAAAAAGTACATGTCGAAGATTAAACAGTGATTATCTAATAATCTTCTAGTTCAAAATTTTTTTATAACTCGTGAATTTTTAAATATTACTTCTTCAAACACTATTGTTCTGAAACGTTCTAACTTTGTATGTCTTCTTTCTTAAAAAAAACTTTGTTATGGTAATATTTTTTGAAACTAAAATTTTAACGTATTCTCTTATATTTGAGGCTTCTGATTCACAGGGTATTCAGTTTTCGAAAAAAGATATATATGAGTTAAATGTGTATGTATGGTGCATTCATATTCGTAGGTACACATTGTATGCATATGTCTATATATTTTATATCGTTTTAATAAATTGTTGAAAGTTAAGAAAAATTTAGCAAATTATATAAATAAATTAAACTAAACAATATTATATTGGAAAATGTAAAAAAAAATATTTCGACATCTATTTAAAAATATAATACATAATATAACAATATATTCAAAAGATTTCTCTTGAGAAAGCATTCTGCTAAAGCAGATAGCAACGGCTTTATTTTCGTTTTAGTTGAAAAACGACTTTGAAGACCAGCTGATTTTAAATGTAAATTATTATATCCTAAAGACTATTTCAGATGTAAAATTTAAGGATCAGATTAAAAAAGTATTTTTATAGTTTGAATTGAAAAAAATTAAAAAAAAAAAAAATTAGTATTAACGTGTTGAGTTACTTTATTTAGATATATAAGGTATATGGTTTTTGATAATTAATATATTTTGTATTTACATTTTTGTTGTAAGTGAAATAATTTATAACAACACATATATGTTTTTGTTTAAAACACTTCTTTATTTTAAGGTAGATATAGTTATAATAGTATTTAACTGTTTTAGTGCGCATTTGAAATAAATTTATCACTATAATAAAATACAATGGTCTCTACTATTTGCATTAGTTTTATAAAAACATACGCTTTAAGTTATTTTAAAAAAATTGTATCTTTAATTATCCTTCAAAAGTTTTTGGAATTGACATTTTATATTTTCTACACATATTTTGCGAAATTATATTTGTACTACTTGTGCACAATGGATCTCAATAAACCAGAATTGGTTTCATTGGCACAGTAGCAATAAAAATAAAAAGTAGAAACATGATTTCAATTAATTAAACGCTGGAAATGCGGATAGCCTTGAAAAATCGGCGTGTGAAAAATGATGCTTGTCAACGACGTGTGGTGATCGTCCGGTTGCATTTCTCATGTATTAAATAAACAAAATCGAGCATTACATCGAATACAATCGTTTTGCATGCAGTCAAGAAAATCGCTCCAAAGTCCGCCTCGTACAAATTTAATTAATGCCTCGACTCGTATCTCGCTTAATTATCGATGCATTGCCCTCGATGAAACTTTCCATTTTCTGCTTACTATCGAGGGTTGCATTTATTGTGTATTGCCGGGAGGAGATCTCCCGTCAGCGCCCGAGAAATCGCTGATTTTTTTGCAGATTTTTGACTTTTATTTCCGCCATGCCGCACATTGATGATGATGACTGCTGTGCAGCTCGGCTTTCGCTCGAATGAGCTCTACAAAACAAGGGGTCTTTGATTTATTACAAGTGCCGCTTGCTTTCTTGATTCACCCGGTTGTATTAGTCTTTGCAAGTATCATTGATGCATTTTTAAGTCGTAAATATTGCAAATCTGTAAAATATGACAATATTAAGAGAAATTTTATTTCATTTATTTTTTTCTATGTAATTAAATTATATTGTAGTAACGACTGAAGGAAAAATCGTCGCGATTCGAAAACAGAAGTTACTAAATTCAAGAATTTTGATAGACTTGTAAAAAAAATGTTTATATGATTAAAATAACTTTTTGCCTTTATATATAAATTTAAAATAATATTACTATAATTATTTAAAAATACACTTTTATCATCATAGATAACCAAGATAAGTTATATTCTTTCACAAATCATAGTCGCTGTTTGCGCACTTTGATAAAACTGGATATCTCAAAGGATAACAAAAAAAGAGGGCGCAAGGAAAAATCAAAATTAATGTAGGGATCGAGAGATGAGTGCACGTGGAAAGCATAAAACGAAAGAGCTATTCGGCCGTGGCACGAGTTTTAATGAGGCCCCGGCGCGTGGCGAGTAATTTATTCTTCCCATCGCTGCGCTATCGCTCGACGCTTCTAATAATATCGCCGACTCGCGGTTTTCTAGCGCCGGTTGATTAACTAATGCGGATTCGAAGGAAATTGCCCTCTCTATATACCGCTGCATTCGACAAATAAACTTAAAGCATGGGTATTATAAAATAATTTTTGAGCAATTGTTGCTTGATATTAATAGTTTTGCCCTTTTAAAATTTATTATTACTAGAAATATAATTGTATTAAATTATTGCTAATTTATCAGAACTTATTATTTGAATTTAAATAAATTTACCTTGATTTAAGGCTTGTAGCTCTTATTGTTAGCGTTAGCTTATAAGTGTTAGCAGAGCTACTAAAATCCAAAAACGAGCCCCGTCTTCATCACACATAGATGTTTTTACTACGAAAGCTTGTAGTTCCAGTACATCAATCATCAAGAAACGTGTATATTTGCAAAAAACAGGTTGGCTACATTTCTGTTCACGTGACCTACGCATACGTAATGAGCATTCGTTTTTTAGTTACGACGTGAAAGTTGCTTTAAAATCTATTTTTATTTAATATTTTTATTGACAAAGACTCATTTTTTTCCAAATTAAAAAGTAAAATTAATGTTTTTGTTTAACATAATATATTTAGTTAATATAAGAATACTTCAAAAGCTATACTGAAGGATAATCAAATACAATTTAACAATTTTTCACATTTAACTTCACATAACCTATTGATCTCAGATTCGTAATTATGCGATCGGTCTCATTTCAGCTGTTGCAGAAATGACGCGATGACGACAATCAGTTTATTCTTCTTTTCAATTACTACATGTACAACTGAACCGATTTTTTATTATAAATACTAAGAGGGCACTTATGTGTTAAAAATGAAAACCGTTTGAATGTTTATAAATAACTATGATAATAATTTATGTGAATATCAAACTATTCAAATCTTCAAAAAACTCTCGTTTCATATAAAATAACATAATATGTTTGTTGGAATAATTTTTGTTTGTGTAGTACAGCTTACTTATTTTTTTTTTTTTTTTTCGGTAAAGGTAGGTAATGACGTAATAAATTGACTCTACTAGAATCTTGAATATGCGTAAGGTTTGGAAGCTCACTTCTATTGCAAAATAACACAAAAAAGTGTATTTTTTTATTTTTAGTGAAATAGCTATTTTATTATTACTCTTATAAAAAATGTTCCATGTGAAAGTTTTTTATAATTTTTATCGATATATTTTTTATTTTATAACTTTTTGGTAATAATTTTGCAATTAAAAAGTTATTTTTTTTTAACTTGCAATTTAAAAAATTGAATAATAAAGAATATTTGTTGTAATTATATGAGAAATATAAAATTTCCTAACTAATTTATCTATTTTAAAATGGCTATCTATTCAAAATTATTTTAATGAAATTTCTAGTAGCTTATTTAAAAAGGTTATTAGGGCTTTTTTAACCTTTTCGCTCCGGGAGTGGTCCATATATGGACCAGGACTCCGAGTGGCGACTTCTCATAAGAAGTTATATCGATAAATATATCGATTGAAGTAATTGCAATTTTTATCTTATGGTGTATTTAATAAATACTGAAAAGGAATTAATTTAATTTTTTTTACTAATTAAAGGGGGAAACCTATTCAAAAAAATAAAGAGACAAAAAATTTGTATTTGAAGTTCGCCGAAGTTTTTTCATGCGCTTTTGGTACCAGCATCTACTGTCATACTTTTACCACTGTATATCGCTTATATGGTGGACGGACTGGTTTAGCGGCATGCATGATTTTTATTTGAATTATTACTCATTTCTGTTTAACAGTTATTAACCGTTTGGACGAGATTGTTAGAATTTTGATAATTATTTTACATTTCCTTCCTATATTAATTAAAACATCGGGCCTATACATTTTTGTTAAATATCTATATTTGATAAAATATATTGTTAAATATCTTACAATTTTTCAAAGGCTTTTAACTAAATCTTTTTTAAATTACATGTACGATTGAAGAAGAGAAGTGAAGATCGCGTGTTCATGTTGGCGCCATGCTGTTTAGCAGGTTTGCGACTTGCAATTTCGTAACGTTCATTTCAATTGTAAGACCACGCCGACGACGACAGCGACGGCGACTAAAACGACAACGGCTATATATCGACGTCAGTAGTAGTACACGTAAACAAACGAATCGCCGCAGGCATCGCGACTGCTCAATTAAGTTCTGGGCACAGAAAAAGATGTGTGCCAGACAACTTTTAATCGATTCGAGGACGTACTTAGACTACTCTGGATGTCTTTTATCATCCCTCGCTTAGTCCTTTATCTTTAATATGAATTCTTTTTAGAGTTACTTTAGATATTCTTGACTTCTTAATAAATTACCTGAAGTAAGTTTGCTAAAAAATTTTAAGAATTCAATCACATAAGTTAATGTGTACCAAAATAATTTAAATATCAAATCAAAAGAAATACAAAATCTTTTAAAACCATAGCTTTTGCAGTTATATTTGTTTCATTATAATAGAGAATTTTAACAGATTCGTTGTAAAAGGAATTTAAGTTTAAAGTTCAAATTATCATAGACCACATTCATAATGAATGGTAACCTCACATATTCTAAGTGATTACACAAACCGTGTTTCAATTCATTTTCCTCAATGAGTTTTGTTCTTACATCAAACTGTAATGAAAAACTAGTCTAGCTCGAGTAACCCGAAAATTCGTTCTTTAGTAGCAGAACAAACAAGTTCTCTCATAAACATCTGAACCGTGGTAATTAGCATGTCTGCTGATCCACTTAAAACAAAAACAAGAATAAATAAACCCAGAACAGAACGTAATTCTCGCACCTCTGCAAATTTCAAGGAGTTTCTCGGTCATTGACATATTTAACGCTGGGTGATTTCGTTGCCACAATAATAAACGCAACTTCGATTTTCATTTTTCAACCCACGTCGCTGTGCGTTTGTGTACACATGGGGTTACCCCGTGTCGCGACGGACGGAAGCCTTTATCGCAGAAAATTGATCGAGCGTTTTTTGAGGGGTGGGAGAAGTCTGATAATCATCGATACAAGGGAGAGTTTTTACGTTCGTACTCAAAAAGGGAGTTTGAAACAGAAAGTTTAGAATTGTAAAAATATTATTAAAAGAACGATGATAATTGTTGACTGTTTAATACTATAGGTTCGTAGTGTATACTTTTTATATATATACTTTTGATTACATTATTAAGATCTGATGAATATTAAATAAGATAATTTTTTAATTTAAAATAAACTATTTTTTAAAATTAAAAATTTTTTTATTAAAATATTTCAAAGAGAGTGATCTAAATTGTAATTGTTTGTGTGTTTAATCGTGAGCTATATATTTTTTCGGTTCTAGAAGTCATAATTACTTTTTAAAAAAGAAAAAACTTCTATATTGACCTAAAATATAAAAAATTTTTTTTTTATTTTACATCATTTGTTTACTATCATTTGCCACATAGTGGCTTTCCCTTCGTCTAAGGTTAAACGTATCATTTTGTAAAATTGCACGCTATTGAACTTTTTGATAAAAAGCTTTTCAAATCAGATATTGTAACATAAACGTATCAGCAAGAAGAAACTCCTTTTATCCTTTTTTTATAATCCAGAATCGGTGTTCAAATATTGATCGCGATCGAACACCGATGGCGCGCGCGCTCAATCGGAAAAGAAGATTAAACTCGCATAAATATTTACCGGACTTGTATGGAAGCACTGCTATAGTACAAGAGCTTATGATCTTCGATAACCTGCGCAAGCACTTGAAAGTTCATTCGTACATAGTTTGTTGATCGGTCACGGTTCGCCGCTTCCTTACGGCGCGAAGAGTGAGATACTCACTTGTCAATATAATGCGATTGCAGTTCGATGTTGCTTTTTCTGTCTCTCGTTGTCTGAGCGCGCGGGAAATAGATAAGATTTATTTTCTCAAATTCTTTTTACTTATAGACACGAATCGTATCTTTCGATAGGCGCTTTGATAACGACTTACATTATGTGTTTTTCATCTTTGGGTCCATAGACCTAATAAAAATTATTTCATCTCTCTTAATAAAGTTAGTTCCATATTTTATTTTTTCAGAATTACTTGAAATTTAGTTAATACCATTATCTAAATTTAAAAAAAATCTATTCATTATTATTGTTTAAAGTTATAACTTTTAACATTGAATTTTTTAAAATAAAATATCATTTGCAAATTTAAGAAAGTCCAGCTTTATCAATTTGATGTTCACAAAGTTTTTAATTTGAATCTTACGGTATTATATTTAGCTCTTAGTCTAGGATTATCCGATATTTCATTTTCGTATACTTTATCATTTTTATATTTTTTGCCGGTTTATTAAAAAATTAATGAACATATTTGCAACTTTATATCACTCTAACCTCTTTAAAAAGACTTTTTTATGAGACGCACTAATTTTTTTCGCTAATTGAGATGACTTATAAATATCGTATTGTTGATCTTTACTTTTATAAGATCATTATATTACAGGCAATCAATTATCTCATTACGAGCATTTTTTTTAATAAATTTTATGGAAATTAGCAAGTGATAAAGTCTTATTTTTCATTTTTATCTCTCAGGTAGCATAATTGTAAAAAAATTTCCGATTATGCTTCACACGTTTTTAGGTTGAATTAGAAGAAATCGAAATAATCCATTAACAGTTGCATAAGAATTAAAAAATCTTTTAAATTTTTACTGGGGTATGTACACATTTAAAATATTTGTTTATTCGAATAATAATTTTCCTCAATATAAATAAAAAGTTTTTAAATTTCATAATTCATTAAATCTTTAATCTGCCTAATGCTGAATTTAATTGAATAGATACAAAAGATTTGTTTTCGTAGTCTCAATAATTTTAAATAAGATTTACTATAAATAGAAATATTCTCATACTAATAATTCTTTATAAAATTCATCTTCTTATATGAATCATAACTGCAATGAAATAAAAGAAAATCTGCCCTTATAATCATAGTCGTTGACCGATCAACAGTCATTCTCTGAGTGTTCCATACAATATTCTGGTTTTACATCTGTTATCAGCTCGGTTTACAAGATGTGGCTGAGAACCACTGACGGCGACGCGATAGTAGGCCGTCCACCTAGCGATAAGCGCAGGCCCACGAGCGCCGCTCGGTGATTATTCCGTATCATGATGAAGGCGGTATGCATCTTTACTCACTCCCTATGATTTTCTCTCGAGTCTATTTTAATGACTTGTTAAAACTTGCATGCAGTGTCGCATAATACATTGGTGTCATATCATCGAGATTTGTTTTTGCATATACTGCCAAATGTAACAATGATAGGAAAAATAAAATTTTTTTCAAATTAATTATATTATATAATAAATAAATAAATAAATAAATAAATATCAAATTATTTTTATTTTGCAATTATTTTTAAGTTAAACATATAGTCTTTAAATAATTTGAAATTAGCTAGGTTGTATTAATTCTTATTTGTTTTTACATAATATGTAATTTTTTTAAATCATTAATAAATAGACTTAACAATGATATAAAAACAAATATTTAACTTGATATAAGGTGAAATGCTCATAGTTATCTAATAATTTAGATGGCACAATCTATGTCACCTATCAACAATTAGAAATTGTTAGACACTTATCTAAGAATGCCTAGAATGTACTCGAATCTATTGAATAATAAAAGTATATCTACGCATGGTCATAGTCTATGCAATTAATTATTACACGTATATGCGTATTATAAGAAGCAACTAACATCATTTTCATTAAATCGAGATTCGAGTTATATAGTTGTTATTAAAATTCACAGATGGAGTTAGCCGTATTAAGGGAAAAAACCAATGATATTGCCGTATTTGAAATCGTTCCATCAGAGTATCTTTTAATATCTGGTGTACAAGTAAAGACTACGTATGCCCTACAAAACTTAGTCAATAAGTGTAGTGTGCTTCTGCAAAATATGCTCACTAATCTCAAATACAAAAATTTGTAATTTAAATAAGTGTGTGCTCTATAGTCGCTGATCAACAACTGACGAAGCTTTCTGTCAGGATAATTAGAAATAAATACTATTTAATCTGTGATAGTTTTGCTCTCTTCTACTTGTAGTCTCAATAGCTAAAAGAAACTTATTATAACTTCTCTTCTTCTTCTCACTAACTTAAAGAAAAGAAAAATTATTATTTATCGCTTAACCAGTTTTTATTTTTAGTTGTTTTTACTTGATTTATAGTAACCGAGGTAAAAAGGATCTCCGATAGATAAGAATTTTTATTACCACTTAAGAAATACGGGTTTTAAGGGAACAATTTCAGATTTCTTAATTGTTAAGAAACCGTTAAGAATCATGTCTTAACACTTATGGAATACGTTTTAGATATAAAAAATCGTAGATTTAATTCAAAGAATATCAATTTTTAGCACGTTAAAGCCATTATTTAGTAATTGTAAAGAATCCTTTTTTTTCAGTATACATTTAATATATATTTACATCGAAGCAAATCAGAAGTTTTATATACATTCAATTTATTCATTAAAATTTGGAAATAGACTGGATAGATTGAACCAATCTTGTGTGCAAATTAATATAATATTGAAATTTGTATTCAATCGTTCGAGTTATAAATGACACTAAAAGTGTTCTTATATGGAAAAGACGCTGCTATTATGTTTACGTCAGGCGAATTTAATCTAGTAGAAAGTACTACTTAAAAATTAACTACACAAGCTCTTTTCTGAAGAATGGTCGATTTTCCAAAAGTATACGTGTAATCCCGATGCTCACACTCGATTACAGCATATAGTCTCTCCGTATTATCTGATGGCGGCTCACTCTTTCATTGTACAGCAAGTCGAATTCGAAGGATATTTTTGTTGGAAATCCATTATTTCAGTGGTACAATTTAGTTGAACTCATGTGTGTATGTGTACACGTATACATTTAATCTAGGTTAGCGTACTCATCGCGCATTTCATGTTTCTCTTGTAAAAGTCGTATTGTAGATATATGCAGATGATAAGATAGAAAAGAAAAGCAAATGTACGCAAGCAAGTAAATCGACAGAGTAAATATTATAAAATGGTGATAATATCTAAAACTTATACAGTACGTGTTCTTTAAAAAAATTTGCGATCCTTCAGAGATTTTAAGATTATTTTATATTTTAATTTTTATTTAGTTTATTGTGTTATTTTTATTCAGAAATAGAACTGTGCATTTGAAAATACTTTTTACAATAATACGAAGAAACAAAAAGCATATATGATTGTAGTTATAAATCATAAGTGCTATAGTTTATACAAGACGAGTCAAGCATTGTAAAACAGGACTTGACTGTACGTTGAGCTCTATTATTATAAACTTTGTGTTCAACTATACATCTTTAAAAATTTATATTACTTTTTATAATAATGTGACAGAACAAAAAAAGCTTATGTTTTTGACATTTATGTCTTTATACTACTGTGAAGATATTATTAACTCTTAAAATATTAATTCAAAATTGTATTTTGTAAATATTTCAATGAAGTTAAATTTAAAAAAAAAATGATAGCTTAAAAATTATTTATGTTTTATTTAAATAGCTTCATAAACTAACAAAATAGTAAAAAATCCTATCGAGGAAAAGACCGAAAATGGGCCATCAGAGGCTGTTTGTTGTCGTTGCGTTTAGCTTTTGCACTGCGGACAGCTCTTTTCTCCTCCTTTCGTGATATCCCCTCTCCTATCCTCGTTTTCATTACAAATGCGTCAGAGGCGATGCGCATTTATGCATCTCTGCATTACTGCCGTGCGGCTTTCTCTCTCTTGAACTTTTATGTGTGTGCGTGCACTCGTGGTTATATATTTTATAGATACTAAGCGGAACACACTGCAAACTTGTTCCATGAAATATCGAAAACTTTTAAATTCAAAAGAATATTTACAATTCTTTTCAGGAATTTTTTAAAGTAATTAATATAATATTTTAATATCACCGTATTTAAAGCCTTCATTTGCGAAAATTCAGAAATCTTTGTAGCACTTTCCTCATATATAGTTAACTTATCAAGTTATGACAATTCCATTAGTAAAACTGCGCGATGTCAGGGGAACCTAGTTTTCCTTCTAACGTAAATCCCACTAACTCTTTTTTTTATCATTATTTACATGTATTATAATTTACTATTATAAGATTTCGATGTAATACTCAAAAATTTTATTTTATAATTGAGTATTAAAATATTGAAATAAGGAAATCATAATATAAAATCTTATAAAATAGAATTAAAAAAGTAAGTTTTCTTTATTATTGAAACTTGTAAATTAAAAAATTCCTCTTATGTTAATACAAATTATTAAATACAAACTTTCTACTTAAAAACATTTTATCAAAAAAAGTTAGTCGATCATTATTACAATTTTAGCTGAAAAGTTTTTCTAATTTCGAGCATATGTTACCATTTAAAGTGCCAACGTTTCATGGTGTTAGATTAATCAAAGGCGCGTTATACAATTTAGTTGAGAGCTTGAGGAGATGTGGCCAAATTTGGTTTATGTTATAGACTATGGACTTCTATGCAAAATTAAAAACAAGAGGTTTATAAAAAATTGTAGAATATATCCAAATATGCATATTTATATTGATTTGTACATAATATTGTTCAAAATATATATTGTTGAATATAAATATGCGTATTTTGATTGTTTTGAATTCAAAGTAATTTAATATTTATTACAGTAATTGTTTATAATTTTAGATATTTTATTATATATTTATTAAAATCAGAAATATTTAATTCTGAAAAATTTAATATAAATACTGACGAATTCAAAGTAATTTAATATTTATTACAGTAATTGTTTATAATTTTAGATATTTTATATTATGTATTTATTAAAATCAGAAATATTTAATTCTGAAAAATTTAATATAATACTGACGAATATTTCTTTATGTTTAATTTAAAAAAGATATAGGTTCATCTCTAATGACGTCGGCTGAACATCCCTGATATGATCATTCATTACTTATATAGACATAATTTATTTTTAATGCTTATCGCGATGTCTCAAAAACATAAAAATTAGAAAAACTAAAAAAAAAACATTTAGTTATTCTTATTTGATATTTAATAAAAATTCATTCTATCGGCCTAAGTGCAGTGTGGAATATCTAATAAGATAACAATTATAATGGTGAAGTAATTTATTCCGTTTTTATGTATTTTTTAAAATCTTAGTAAAAGAAGACAATTCGAGAATTCTGTATTTTGACCTTTCTAGATAAAAAGTAGCATAAATAGCACATATTATGTTCACCTCGGATGGCAAATTATACGTGCAATAAACTCGTAATTCTCTCACCTAGAGAGAGTAATATACTATTTTATTATAAATATTCTCAATTCTCTTACCTAGATTGCGTATTATACTATTTTATTATCATCAATGTAGTTTAAAATTAGGGTACTTTTTAAATTCCTTTTTGTTGTAACTCTTTTAAGCATACTCTAGATAGATTTGTTGATCAACGCGTGTTAATGCAAAATGACATTCTTTTTAAATTTTAAAATTATTTTAAACAGAATTTTTAGAGAAGTATTAACTCTTTACTCGAGTTTCTACCACAATATTGAAAAAAAGTTAAGTTTAACCAAAAAATTTTAATACAGTGGAAAATTTCTAATCGAAAATTTGATTACCTTTTAATCATTTAATACAATTTTACTTATTCAGTAATATCAGATAATTTATAAAAATAGCATTCACAGTATTAATAAAATCTTTATGAAAATTTAATCTACTCAATATTAAAGTATAATATGAAAGAAGAGCTTAGTAACTTAGTAACTTAGCAACTTCTTAAGTGTTCTGTATGAACCGAAATGTTCAGCTTCAAAATGAAAGAGTGCTAATGGACAATCTGAGATCCTGATATAAAAAGTATTGTAAAACGAAAAATGGTGTGCAAATAAAAGCATACAAATATCTTAAAGTAGCGTGAAAGTAAAAATACATACCGTGTATGTGGTCTCGTTCTTAGTAAGCCAGTTGCCAATATCAGTCAAAGCACAAAATTGGTACAGTGTCTCTTTCGGTGATCGCGAAAATGCTTCTTTGGTAAGCCGGTTCTGCGCGCTGATCAGAACTAAAATGACAGCAATGGCGCGCCCATCCTTGGACTTCAATGGAAAAGTTCATTCAACATCGTTAAACTTTTTTTTCTCGGTAAGCCGACATATAATTGCCCATAGGGAAATAAGACTAAAAGGGCAGAATGTACGTAGAAGGACGGATCATACAGGTCGAAAAGCAGTAAAAGCTTCTTATGACTCTCTCTCTCTCTCTCTCTCTCTCTCTCTCTCTCTCACACACACACACACACACATACACACACACACACACACACTCTCACACACGCACACACACACACTCACACACGCACAAAAACACACACAATATAAATATAAAAATAATGCATGAAATTGTTGTATATAAAGGACTTAATTCTATTTTAAACTAATAAAATTTTGAAATACAACTATTTCAATCAAAGTATTATTATTTTCTATACAAAAGATGTTTTAGATAACAATAATGCTGATCATTTGTACCCTGGTAAAAATTTAACCATTTAAAATAGCTAAAGGCCAAGAAATAGCTAGTTTTCATCTATTTTCTATACTACAAGGTATTAGCTAGCCATAAAATGGAATCAATTTCCACCAGGGTATAAGCAGTAAAATAATTCAAAAAAATTTTGTTATTATAAGACAGAAACAAAAAACATTCATTGATGATGGTGAAAGTATAAAAGAAAAATTAAGAGAATAAGTGAAGGGAAGACAGAAAATGAGGACAAAAATACAAACAAATCAAAGAATTTAGTCGATGTTCTCAACAGTATGTAGTTTGCCCTCGCTAGGTGAAAATAAGTTTTCTTTGCTAAGTTTACTGCAACTTG